>ML316332.1:73117-101842 GCA_005239505.1 Nicotiana paniculata | reverse complement strand
GCTCAATTGTTGCATTCAACTGCTGCTGCTGCTGTCCAGTGTTATTTATTACTGGAATCCTAGAAGTTGTACTGCTCGACAAGATCTGGTGCTGCCCATGGTGATTTACTACTTGAAATTTTTGCGACTTCGTTCTAGTTGCATTATATTGCTGCCTAGTCTTAGGAATAAAATCAGGAGCTTTAGCATTAAGCTTGGTTCCTGATCCTACCTTAGAAGAGCTTCCAAGTTTTGGCAAGGATGGTGAACCTACTGATAAGATATCCTCATCACCACTGCACCTCTCACCGTCATCAGTAGAATCCTCCGCAAAATCAAGTCCCCAGTTTTCTTCATCATCATACTCTGGTTGGTCAGCCCATAGCTTAGACTTGATTGCCATCGCCTTCACATTTGCTTTAATAACCTCGTTATTGTTTCCTGTGGACACCACGAACTGTCCTTCATCACCACCATGTTCGCCACAAGACAACGATTGTGATGGTACTTCAAAGACGGAAGTGTTCAACGTAACCAAAGGTTGTTTGACCATATTTGTATTTAACATCATCACGTTCTGGGCATCTTTGATTATTTTTTCCACATGTTGACTGGAAAGATGTAAAGTCGGAGCATTGGAGTTGTGTGCATGATTACTCCTTAGTTCCTCGACCAAATTCACGTTTGAAGCTATGTTAGATAATGTGCCAGTCATTTGCTCGTCAACAGGAACAAGAGCAAGATCTATCAAACCTGCATTCTTCATGAACTGCTGTTGCTTTCCACTGCCTGGAGAGTTAGACAAACTCATTGTTACCTGCTGTATGTTCTTCTTACCATCCCTCACCACAAATTCATTCCTCAATACATCAAAGGAATTAGAACACCTGAAGTTATTCACGTCCATCTCCTGATTTGTGCGACCTTGGACATTATTTTTGGTAGGTGACCTTCTTGATCGATTTACCACTGTAAAGTCTCCACCATTAGATTGTTGTACACCTTGAGGGTCTGAATTTAATGCATCGATTGCTTGAGTATGAGCAGCAACAGAATGCACTGGAGTCTTGAATGTTATTGCAGGAGCTTCAACTATCCCAACCTGGTGATTATTTATCTGCTCCTTTCTAACATTACTGTGCCTAACAACTGGTTCCATACCTGTAGCAGCTAAACTACCCAACTCATCCACACCTTCAAATTCTTTTTTCTCATCTGATATTGCAGTATCATGTGCAGAAGTGTTTACCCCATATTTTGGTCGACTATCAGTGGTATTCAGTGCAACATTAGCCTCCAATTGTGAACCTTTAGACTCCCTAGTTAAACCTCGATCAACCATATAATTTTTTTCGTCCTTGAAGTCCTGATTAACTCTATCAAAAGCTTTAGCAACTGGAACAATTGCACCAGACGCTGGCTTTTCTCCTGAATCACCAGAACCCTCCTTATCAGTTACAATAGCAGTAGCTGATTATGGAACATCAACTGGAATACCTGTGATTTAGAATTTAAAAAAACCCTAGCATCCCCTTGTAATTGTTTAACATTGTTCATCTCTTCAACCAACGCCAAAATATCAGTAGGTAGAACACAATCATTACTAACAGTTCTCTGAATTCTATTATCGTCATGTTGCAATACCTGCTGCTCGACTATATTAATTTTTGTTGCATCTACCAGTTGTCCGGATCTTTTTGTATTAAGATACTCCCTAGCATCACCTTGTAATTTGTCAAGACTACCCAATCCTTCAACTTCAACGACTGGATCAGTTTTATCACTTGTTTTCTCAAGCCTCCAACGACATGATCTTTCATCATGCCCTTGATGTTTACAACATGTACAATATTTTGGGAGATTATCATACACAATCACCTGATAATGTTCCACTCTTTTCCCAGTATTTTTATCCACGATATGAATCCTAATCCTTTTAGGATGTTTGTCCAGTAGGTCTATCATGACCTTAACCCTTGCTGTACTTGGTCGTGTTCTATCTTGCGTCGCCTTGTCCACTACGAGAGGCTTCCCTACTGCTGAAGCAATGGACAATAAAGATTTTTTTGCGAAAACATTTGCTGGCAGATCCGGCAGAGAAATCCAAACGACTACTCTTGAAGTTTCTTCACGTGGATTGAATCCTATTGTCCATGGAATGACCTAAAGAGGAATTCATCTCCCTTTGCCCTTACAAAACCAGTAGATCTTGACAAAACATGAACAAAATCATCAAAAAGATCAAACCTTACCAAGATATGTCGATACTCAACTTGTCCAACGTTGCAATAATCCTTGACGTCGAATTGTTTTGGTATAATCTGCCGTAATTCTTGGATATCTGGTTTTCCATATAAAAATTTTAGGAACACTGCTTGATGAAGTCCTTCTTCAATGGTGAATGCATTCACCTCTTTAATGGTGAATTCCACCGTAGGTTCACCATATTCAAACGTTACTGGACATAGGTCCAACTTTGACGATTTTGCGGCAGATTGTTTTGCGACAAGTTGTGATGCATATGACTGATTTGTATTGTGATTTGGTTGTGTTTCACTCATGTTTTGGATGGACTCTCCCACAGCATGGAGCTGGGGAGAGACGATGGCAGCCATGGCTGCTTCTCAACGCTCCATACTCGCCCAAGCTAGAGAGAAAACGACTTAGGGTTTTTTGCGACTGGTTTGGTGTAGTAACTATAGGTCTATTTTTATACTATTTAGTCATTGGTATCTAGGCACGCGCTTTGCATGTGTATCTCGTATAAGTAATAAATAGATATAAATTCAAAATCAGTTGTAAAAATTTAATATTCATGCATAATTTAACAAAATTTTATTAAGTCATAAATGAAAAATTAATTATACAAAAATAAGTGTTATTGCAACTTGTAAACTTAATGTGGTCATCTTTTAATTGTACTACCATATAGTAGCATCCCTAAAATGAATCATTCTTTCCTTTTTAATCAATCCGTGATGACCTTGCTCTAGTTGACGATGAAAATAATATTTCGATATGAATTGTTGGTAAATCAAGTTCTATGGTGGTTTGGTTACATAGTGGTAAAGCTTCTACGTCATTAGACGTGGATAACAACAGTACATCTACAACTCTATTGCCTATCAGTAGTACTCCAAAAAAGAATCCTCCTTTCTTTTTTATCATAACCCAGCTGAAATTGCTCATATGATGATGAAACGTATATCAGAATTTCGGAGGATCAAATCATTAGGAATAAGATCTTAACGCGAGAGAAATCTGGAGTTGTTTATTTGAATGGGTAAAAGTGGCAGAGAGGAGAATAGTCTTTGTATGTAATAAACGAAATATTGATTGAGCTACCTAGTTATGTTCTGATTTAATAACTATATGTCACAACCCAAATTTCCCTCTGTTCGGTATAGTGATGTCACCTAGTCTTAAGGACTAGGTAAGCCTAATAGTCGTGGAATAACAACAATAAAAAACGAAAATCAAATATTTTTTTGAAATAAAGAATTCCTTTATACAATGCATATTCCAAAAACCCGGTAGTGCAAGTCATAAGATCTGTAAAGTTACTAGAACTTCTAAATACAATTGTTCGGAAGTAAATAAAATAGTGTAAATACAAAATAGGAAGGTGACTCCGAAGCCTGCGAACGCGACGACAGGTTTACCTTGAGTCTTCTCAACAAGAACTCGTACATCTACTAACGATCAATTCCTTGATCTGCAACAAAAATTTGCATCCCAGTAAGTATCAAGACTAACCTCAGTGAAGTAGTGACGAGGACTAGTCAAGACACCTACTCGTCTAATAAATTAATAGGCATAAATATAGGAATGACAGGGCATGACCCCTATCTAATGACTACACAATATAGTTAACATTGTGTAGAAACATCAAGTCTCAGAACACCATCCTCGCAAATAGAAACCTCTTTGGCACCACCCTGTACCACTGTCTCACGGAGAGCCACCAAGTGTGGATCATCATACTACCGATTCTTGATCTCCCCCAATAATGAAGACTGAGCCACCACACGTGGGAGAACTTGGTTGGGCTCTGAAAGGCCCAACCTCACCAGGGGATTAGCCAAGGACTGAATGTCCAAAGCTAGAGGTCTCTCCTCTGCTGAAATTAAAGCCAAACTACCCATACTCTCTACCTTCCTGCTTAAGGTATCTGCATCCACGTTCGCCACGCCCGGATGATAAAGAATGGTGATGTCATAATCCTTCAGCAACCGAATCCACCTACACTACCTCAAATTTAGATCCCTCTGCTTGAACTAGTGCTGCAAGTTGCGGTGGCCCGTATAAACCTCACAAGGCAGCCCATACAAGTAGCGTCTACAAATCTTAAGAGCATGAACAATCGCCGCCAACTCCAATTTGTGCATAGGGTAATTTTTCTTATGAACGTTCAGCTGACGTGAAGCATATGCAATAACTCGCCACTCCTGCATCCTCAGAGATCCCAAACCAACAGATGAAGTGTCGCAATAAACTATATACATCCCTGAGCTGGAAGGAAACACTAGAACTTGTGCTGAGGTTAATGCTGTCTTGAGCCTCTGAAAGCTCGCCTCACACTCATCGGACTATCCAAATGGGACATTCGTCTAGGTCAACCTAGTCAAAGGGTTGTAGTGGATGAAAAACCCTCCACAAATCGGTGATAATAACCTGCCAGACCCAAGAAGCTCATGATCTCTGTAGCTGAAGTAGGGCATGGCGCACTCTGAGCTGCCTCAATCTTCTTAGGATCCACCTTGATACCCTCTCCGGATACAACATGTCCCAACAATTCCATAGAATACAACCAAAACTAAACCTTAGAGAACTTAGCGTACATTTTTTTCTCTCGCAAGGTATGGAGCATAGCTGTGTTCCCTATCAATAATACTCCAGTAAAATAATCCCCCTTGCTTTTTAAATCATAACACTGCTAAAATTGCTCCAATGATGATGAAAAATATATCAGAATTGCGGAGGACCATATCATTAGGAATAAGAGCTTATCGCGACAGAAATCTAGAGTTGTTTATCGGGCGAAAGCGACAGAGAAGAAAAGAGCATTTGTATGTAAAAAAAGAAATATGGATTGAGCTACATAGTTATATTCTGATCTAGTAACTATAGGTCTATTTTTATAATATTAAGTCATTGGTATCCAGGCACGCGCTTTGCACGTGTATCTCGTATAAGTAATAAATGGATATAAATCAAAAATCAGTTGTAAACAATTAATATTCATTCATATTTTAACAAAATTTGATATTGTAATTGAAATTTGTAAACTTAATGGGGACATATGTTAATTGTACTAACCAACAGTAGCATTTCTAAAAAGAATCATTCTTTCCTTTTTAGTCAATCCCTAATGACCTTGCTCTAGTTCACGATGAAAAAAATATTTCGAGAGGAATTGTTGGTATATCAAGTTCTATGGTGCTTTCGTTGCATATTGATAATGCTTCTAAGTCATTAGTCGTGGATTAGAGCAGTACCGCTAAAACTGTATTGCCTATTAGTAGTACTCCAAAAATAGAATCCTCTTTGCTTTTTAAATCATAACCCTGGTAAATTTTCTCCTATGATGATGAAAATATATCACAATTGTGGACGATCAAAACATCAAGAATAACTGCGCATAGCGAGAGAAATCAAGAATTGTTTATTTGAACGGAAGAAAGCGGTAGATAAGAAAAGTGCCTTTGTATGTAAAAAACGAAATATGAAATGAGCTACATAGTTATGTTCTGGTCTAGTAACTATAGGTCTATTTTTATACTATTTAGTCATTGGTATCTAGGCATGCGCTTTGCATGTGTATCTCGTATAAGTAATAAATAGATACAAATTCAAAATCAGTTGTAAAAATTTAATATTCATGCATACTTTAACAAAATTTGATTAAATCATAAATGAAAAATTAATTATACAAAAATTAGTGTTATTGCAACTTGTAAACTTAATGTGGTCATCTTTTAATTTTACAACCATATAGCAGCATCCCTAAAATGAATCATTCTTTCCTTTTTAATTAATCCGTGATGACATTGCTCTAGTTGACAATGAAAAAAATATTTCGATAGGAATTGTTGGTACATCAAGTTCTATGGTAATTTGGTTACATAGTGATAAAGCTTCTACGTCATTAGACGAGGATAACAGCAGTACCGCTACAACTCTATTGCCTATCAGTAGTACTCCAAAAAAAAAAAGAATCCTCCTTGGTTTTTATCATAACCCAGCTGATATTGCTCTTATGATGATGAAAAGTATATCAGAATTTCGGAGGATCAAATCATTAGGAATAAGATCTTATCGCGAGAGAAATATGGAGTTGTTGATTTGAACGGGCGAAAGCGGCAGAGAAGAAAATAGCCTTTGCATGTAATAAACGAAATATGGATTGAGCTATATAGTTATGTTCTGATCTAATAACTATGGGTCTAGTTTTATACTACTAAGTCATTGGTATCCAGGCACGCGCTTTGCACGTGTATCTCATATAATTAACAAAAAGATATAAATTCAAAATCAGTTATAAAAATTTAATATTCATGCATATTTCAACAAAAATTGATTAATTTATAAATAAAAAATTAATTATACAAAAATAAGTGTTAATGCAACTTGTAAAAGTAATGTGGACATATTTTAATTGTAATACCATACATTAGCATTCTTAAAAAGAAGCATTCTTTCCCTTTTTAATCAATCCCTGATGACCTTGTTCTAGTTGATGATGAAAAAAATTATTTCGGGATGAATTGTTGGTATATCAAGTTCTATGGTTCTTTCGTTGTATGTTGATAATGCTTATAAGTCATTAGTCGTGGATAAAAGCAATACCACTACAACTGTATTGCCTATCGGTAGTACTCCAAAAAAAGAATCCTCCTTGCTTTTTAAATCATAACGCTGCTGGAATTTCTCCTATGATGATGAAAAGTATATCAGAATTGCGGAGGATCAATACATTAGGAATAAGAGGTCATCGTTAGAGAAATATGGAGTTGTTTATTTGAATGGGCGAAAGCGGAAGAGAAGAAAAGAGCCTTTGTATGTAATAAACGAAATATGGATTGAGCTTCATAGTTATGTTCTGATCTAGTAACTATAGGTCTATTTTTATACCGTTAAGTCATTTGTATCCAGGCACGCGCTTCGGACGTGTATCCCGTATGAGTAATAAATAGATATAAATTAAAAATCAGTTGTAAAAATTTAATATTCATGCATACCTGACCAAAATTTGATTAAGTCATAAATGAAAAATTAATTATACAAAAATTAGTGTTATTGGAACTTGTAAACTTAACGTGGACATCTTTTAATCGTACTACCATATAGTAGCATTCCTAAAATGAATTATTCTTTCCTTTTTAATCAATCCCTAATGACCTTGCTACAGTTGATGATGAAAAAAATATTTCCAGAGGAATTGTTGGTACATCATGTTCTACGGTGATTTCGTTGCATAGTGATAATGCTTCTAGGTCATTAGACGTGGATAACACCAATACCGCTACAACTCTTTTGCCTATCAGTAGTACTCCAAAAAAGAATCCTCCTTGATTTTTACAACATAACCCAGCTGTAATTGCTCCAATGATGATGAAAAGTATATCAGAATTGCGGAGGATCAAATAATTTCGAATAAGTTCTTATCACAAGAGAAATCTGGAGTTGTTTATTTGAACGGGTAAAAGTGGCAGAGAAGGAAAGAGTCTTTGTATTTATAACGAAATATGGATTGAGCTATCTAGTTATGTTCTTATCTAGTAACTATATGTCTCGACCCAAATTTCCCTTTGTTGGGTATCGTGACGTCACCTAGTCTTAAGGACTAGGTAAGCCTCATACTCATGGAATAACAACAATAATAAACAAAAATCAAATATTTTTCTAAAATAATGAATTCCTTTATACAATGCATATTCCTAAAACCCGCTACTACAAGTCATAAGCTCTATAAAGTTACTAGAACTTCTAAATACAACTGTTCAAAAGTATGTGGAACAATGTAAATACAGAATACGAAGGTGACTCCGAAGCCTGCGAACGCGACGACAGGTTTACCTTGAGTCTTCTCAGCAAGACCCCGCACATCTACTAACGATCGATACCTGTATCTGCACAAAAATGTGCATCCCAGTAAGTATCAAGACTAACCTCAATGAAGTAGTGACGAGGACTAGTGAAGACACCTACTGGTCTAACAAATTAACAGGCATAAATATAGGAATGATAGGGCAGGACAACTATCTAATGACTACACAATATAGTTAACATTGTGTAGAAACCTAAAGTCTCAAAACACCATCCTCGCCAATAGAAACCTCCTAGGCACCACTTTGTACCACTGTCTCACGGAGATCCACCAAGTGCGGATCATCATATTGTCGAGTCTTGATCTCCCCCAATAATAAGGACTGAGCCACCACACGTGCGAGAATTTAGCTGGGCTCTGAATGGTCTAACATCACCAGGCAATTAGCCAAAGACTGAATGTCTAAAGCTAGAGGTCTCTCCTCTGCTGAAATGAAAGCCAAACTACCCATACTCTCTGCCTTCCTGCTTAAGGCATCTGCAACCACGTTCACCTTGCTCGGATGATAAAAAATGGTGATGTCATAATCCTTTAGAACCTCAAGCCACCTGCACTGCCTCAAATTAAGATCACTCAACTTGAACAAGTGCTGCAAGTTGCGGTGGTTCGTATAAACCTCACAAGGCACCTCATACAAATAGTGTCTACAACTCTTAAAAGCATGAACAATTGCCGCAAACTCCAAGTCGTGCACCGGGTAATTTTTCTCATGAACCTTCAGCTGGCGTGATGCATATGCAATAACTCATCCCTCCTTCATCAACACACATCCCAAAACAACAGATGAAGTGTCACAATAAACTGTATACATCCCTTACCTGGAAGGCAACACTAGAACTGGTGCTGAAGTCAATGTTGTCTTAAGCTTCTTAAAGCTCGCCTCACACTCGTCGTACTATCGAAATGGGGCATTCTTCTAGGCCAAACTAGTTAGAGGGCTGCAATGGATGAAAAACCCTCCACAAATCAGCGATAATAACTTGCCAGACCCAAGAAGCTCATGATCTCTGTAGCTGAAGTAGGGTGTGGCCAACTCTCAACTGCCTCAATCTTCTTAGGATCCACCTTGATACCCTCTCCGGATACCACATGTCCCAACAATTCCATAGAATGCAACCGAAACTCTCCCTTGGAGAACTTAGCGTACATCTTTTGTTCTCGCAAGGTCTGGAGCACAACTCTCAAATGCTTATCGTGCTCTCCCAGGCTACGTTTGTAAATCAAAATGTCATCAATGAAGACGATGACAAAAGAATCAATATAAATCCTTAACACCATGTTCATCAAATCCATAAATGCCGCTGTAGCACTAGTCAGGACGAATGATATTACTAGGAACTCATAAAGACCATATCTTGTACGAAAGGCAGTCTTCAGAACATCCGAGTTCCGAATATTCAACTAATAGGTACCCCAATCTCATGTTAATCTTAGAAAACACCCAAGCACCCTGCATTTGGTCAAACAAATCATTGATACGCGACAACGGGTACTTGCCCTTAATGGTGACCTTGTTCAACTGGCGGTAGTCAATACACATCCGCACAGTCCCATCTTTCTTCGTCACAAATAACACTGGAGCACCTCAAGGCGATACACTCTGTCTGATAAACCCCTTAGCCAATAACTACTCGAGATGTTCTTTCAATTCCTTCAGAGCCACATGGTATGACGGAATATATATAGGCTAGGTGCCTGAAGCTAAGTCAATGTTGAAATCAATGTCCTGCTTCAGCTGCATGCCTGGATAGTCTGAAGGGAATAAATTAGCAAACTCTCAAACTACTGGCACTGAATCAATAATCAGGGACTCGGCGGTGGTGTCCCGTACATAAGAAAGATAAGGCAAACAACCCTTCTCGACTATACGTCGAGCCTTCAGGAAAGAAATAACCCGACAAGCCGCACTAACTGAAGATCCTCTCCACTCCAATCTCAGTAACTCGGGCATGATTAGAGTAACAATCTTGGCCTGACAATCTAGAATGGCATGACAGGAAGATAGCCAATCACTGCCAGGGATGACCTCAAAATAATTCATATCAAGAAATATGAGGTTTACTCTGGTCTCGAACCCACAGAATGTAACCACAATGGAGAGATATATCTAGTCAACAACCACAGAATAACCCACAAGGGTGGACACATAAAAAGGAGTACCCAAAGACTCACGACGAATATCCAAGAAATGAGCAAACATGGTCGATACATAAGAATAAGTAGACCCTGGATCAAATAATACCGATGCATCTCTACCGCATACTGAAATAATAAATGGGATCACGGCATCCGATGCCACTACATCCGATATATCCAAAATAGCATAGAATCTGGCTAGAGGGCCGGATGACTGACCTCCTATTAAATGGACAGGAGTTGGATGGGCTCCACCTCTAGGACGACCTCTACCAACTTGTCCTCCACCTCTAGGTGGCCGAACTGCCGGTGCTAAACTCATAGGCTAGAAACTCTGCTGCACTGCCTTGGCCCGATGCCTTGGACAAGACCTCTTAATATGACCTGGATCCACGTACTCATAACCACTCGGCACCATCGCCTGCTGCCCTAAAGGACCCTGAATAGTTGAATGACGGTATGAACTCTCTGGCATAGCACTGAAATAAGGGCTGGAAGACCACTAATGACAAGAATACCCGCCGGAGGAACCCTGAATGGCTGGTGGGCGATAAGAACTCTCCGGCATAGAACTGAAATAAGGCCTTGTGGGAGTACTTCGAGTTGGTGGTGGGGGTGCTGAATATGGGATCCTACTGTGGTGGCCCCTAGAAAAATGACCTTTACCCCTGGTTGGAGCACCTCTAAAATCGCCAGAAAATGTAGCTCTCTTATCCTACTGCCCCTGCTCTGTGCCCCTCGATCGATAACCCTCAATCCTGCGAGCAATCTCTACCACAAGTTGATAAGAAGTCCCTATCTCCACCTATCGAGCCATGTTGGCCCTAATACCTAAGTGTAACCCGGATACAAATATCCGCATTATCTTTGCGTCAGTAGGAAGTATCATGAGTGCATGACGAAAAAATGCAGAATACCTAGCCCCCTAGTCGGTCACTGACATCTGACACTACTCCAGCTGCTCAAACTGATACTGCAGCTCTTCCCTCTCAGAGGGAGGAACATATCTGTCCAGGAATATCTGAGTGAACTGCTCCTAAGTGAGGGGAGGGGAATCTGCCGGTCTGCCAACAATGTAGCACTGCCACCATCTGCGGGCCCTACCCTCCAGCTGAAAAGTAGTGAAGTCAACTCTGTGGGACTCCGGTTTCTTGATGTTGTGCAGTCTGTCCCTGCACCTATCAATAAAGTCCTGGGCATCCTCATGATGCTCACCCCCGAAGACAGGAGAGTGCAGTAGGGTCCATCTGTGTAATAACTTATGCGGATAGTCGTCCACGGCTGGTCTGGTCTCAGGTGCTGCTGCTGCTATTGGCTCAACGTCACCCACGGGCAGTGTACTTGGGGTCTGATAGACTGCTGCTGCGCGTCCTGTGGCCTGGGCAGTAGGGGTCTGTGTCCCCCCTCCTGCCTGAGATGTGGTCGGATCCACTCGAAATAAACCAGCCCGAGTCATGGAAGTTGAACAACTCTAGGAAGCCCTCATCCCCTATGTCGGGCCGGAGCCCTCCCCCGACCTCAGCCACGGCCTTTGATGATGGGGGTAGCGGCCCCTCCTGGGTCTGGAATGCCGGCTGCGTGCGTCCTCACCATCTGTGAGAGAATAGAAGAATGAGATTTAGTATACCATCAACTGCACAATAGAATATGAATAAAGAAAGATTTCCTAACACCCTACAGTCTTCCGAAGATAAATACAGACATCTCCGTACCGATCCGCAAGACTCTATTGGGTTTGCCCGTAACTTGTGTGACCTACGTGAACCTAGAGCTCTGATACTATGTTGTCACGGCCTGAATCCTAACCCAGGTCGTGATGGCACCTAGCACCGTAGTCAGGAAACTCCACATCAATCTACTGGTGAGTTTCTTTTCATTTACCAAAACATTTCCAACACTTACTTGGTTTAGATTTTAGACACTGGGCAAAACCAATAACTTAGACAATCGTAAGCATAAATAGTCATAAAAGTCATAATTTAATATTTACATCCCAAAAATAAAGTCTACTAATGTTTGTGCCAGGAACTAGTGTCACAAGTCTACAGGCATACGAGTAGAGTAAAAACAAAAGAAGTAATAGAATGCCCTACTGTTTGAAAAGGAATAGACAGAAATAACAAAAGGAGGCTTCATAGTGCTGCCGAGCGTCGTTAAGAGGAGCAGCTCACCGTAGAGTCTAGACCAGGTATATAGCCGGGATGAACTCCGGACTGATACCCAGATGCACCCGCCTCAGAACCTGTTCAATTAAGTACAGAGCATAGCATGAGTACAAAAACAATATGTACCCAGTAACTATCTTGTCTAATCTCGAAGAAGTAGTGACGAGAGGTCGACGTGACACATACTAGGGTCAAAATAATATGTTTTAAATGTAAGGCTAAGCGGGGATGGCAATCATGAATAATAATGAAGTCAGGAACGTCAAATATCCTTTACAAATACCGTTACGTATCAAGTTCTCTAGCATACAAATTACCTAGTTTTCATTTTTCATGGTATTTAACAGATACATAATCAAAGAACACCAAACATCTAACAAACACATAACATGCCGTGAACATACGACTGACACAACGCGAAAATAAATGTGGACTGTCGAAGGGTCAAACGACTTGAACCATTGATGCATCTATTACACCGCTCACGAATGGAACATGCGACGCGGTTGACATAATAGCAGGGCTACCCCACTCGCAAATCAGACATGCGACGCGGGTAGCCGTATACATACACATAATTAACAGGAAATCAATAATCTAGTAGAGAATATACTTACAGAGAAGGATTCAATAAAATAAAATTCAGAATGTAACCTCCTAGATGTTCACTTAATAATTCAAGGATATTAGACGTGGAAACACTTGGATTTAAACCCAAAATTTTGGGAAGTTAGGGCATGAGAAATTGGGACTTTAATTGAGTAATTGAAGGGTCTAGTGTGGTTTGATTTTGATGTTCTTTGTATGTATAGAATCGGGGATAGATGAGGATTATTGTGATGTGATTTTTATAGAATTCCGAGACGTGGGCCCGGTGGTCGGGTTTGGCCAATTTCGGGAAGTTTTTTTAAAATTGATAGTTTTCGAGTAGGCTTGTTCCCTTAGTGTATTTTGATGATATAAATTTGTTTTCGAATAGATTCAGGGCGTGCCAAGGCCAAGTCGGGGGAAAAGTCATCGCGGAGTAGATTTTTGTGCGGTTTGAGGTAAATAATGACTGTAAATCTTGTCCTGAGGGTGTGAGACCTAGAACTTTGTATTTTCTCACCATTTTGAGAGTGGCGCACATGCTGGATGACAAGTGTGTGGTGTGCACTGATTGTGGATTTGGAATTGGTCCTTCTCGTGGCAACTATTGAGTTGCGTATTTACTTTTAAATCATATGTTAAATCATGTTTTTTAGACTAATGTTATATTTGGGCTGTAAGCCATGTTTTGGGCCTTGTGCCGAGCTGTTTAGACCCTTTGGGGGCTTTTTACTATTGTTTCCTCACTTTGTTGATTTAAGATTCGTACTCGGTGATGCTATGTTTTACTGATTTTTAAACTCAGTCTAATTTACTCCATTTGATGTATAAAAAATGATATTTTTGGCTAAGCACCCTGTTTTACTAATAGCCCGATTGGCTTGAGAGGTTTCTGATTGAGTGTGGCCAAGGGCCTGTGTTGTGACGAATGTACATGGATCAGGCTGCATGATGTAGCAATATATATATATATACATATGGATCGGGTTGCACGCCGCAGCGAGATATATGGATCGGGTTGCACGCGGCAACGATATAGCGCTTGGGCTATAACAGCCCCTCCGGAGTATGTACACACCCCCAGTGAGCATAGGTACCTACTGAGTGCGAGTGTCGAGTGACGAGTGATTGGGAGGCATGAGTGACTGTGAGTTATGCCTTATGGGTTGATTATGATTGACTGTGAGGTCTGCCTGAGGGGCTGATTATGAGTGACTGTGAGGTATGCCCGAGGGGCTGATTCTGATTGATGTTACGCCCCGAAGGGCAGTGTCTGATACATGTTTTGCCCGAGAGGCTACTTATGATTCGTTTCATTTTTACACTAAAGTTGTTGGACATCTTTCTGAAATTGTTGGAAATTACACTTTTCAAAGGGGTTTTATTAAAATTGGCTTTTTACGCGTGATGATTTTATTTATACACTATTGGAAAGAAATATTATGGTTATTGTGGAATGATGATTTGACTTTATGCGTTTCTTACTGGTCAGACCTGATTCATTTTCATTACTACTTAGTTGGCGTACTCACATTACTCCCTGCACCTTGTGTGCAGATCCAGGTGCTAGGACAGTGTGAGCTGTGTATCTATTCCAGAGACTTCTCGGAGATTTTTCCAGGTAGTTGCACGCGTCCATAGACCTGCTCTCTATTTTTTATTATTATAGAGTAATTTTCTAGAGTTGTATATTTTCAATAGATGCTCATTCCAGGATCTAGGTCACATAGGACTCACCGGTCATGAGCAGGTTTAGTAGAGTCTTGCGGATCGGTGCAGAGACGTCTGTACTTATCTTTGAGAGGCTACAGAACCCTTAGGAAAATGTCACATTCTTTAATTTTTGTCATGCTAATCCATTTAATTCAGCCGAAAGCGTAACTATTCAACTACTTCCATGTATTCGAATGCGCACACGAGCGCTTGGTATCAGTTGTGCATTGAAGACTTGTGATTTCCTTGGTGAGGTGCAAGATGTGAATTTTATCATATTGATAATGGGCCAATCTGAAGGACTTGAGGCCGGATTTTATTCTGTGGCTTGAGTGCTAAGATTTAGATTGTGTGAGTCGTGTATTTGGGGACTTATATGTGCCTTTTCGTTCTTAGTGATCTGATTTTGTGACTAGATGACCACGTGGTGAGGGTGATTTGATGCTTAGATGATCAGGTTGATTGATTGGAACAAAACGGAATGGTGCGATGTGTAGCAATAACTATTGAGTGATTGACTACTATCTTGAGTGGGCATATGGCCTCGAGTTATGAGTATATTGGAGGACCTCTCATGTAGTTTAGTTGTGGAGGAAAGTGGACCTCCCTTTTTTGTTATAAGTATTTAGTGATATCTTTTGGGTTGACCAATGTCCCAGTAACGTTCATGTATTTAATTAATGGTGTATTCCCGCCGTATTAGCACTCCTTGTTATTGTATTCATTGATGGCATCCGGCGTATATGCATAGCCAGGGGTAGCATACTCAGTATTTGAGGACAACACTATAAGGGCTCAGGGAGGAGAATCTCTATGCAAAGTTCTCCAAGTGTGAATTTTCGGCTAATTTCACTAGCATTCTTGGGGCACGAGCATCCAGAAGCTCAAGATTTCTTTGACAACCGATCCAGTGTTAGTTCTGCCATAAGCTTCAGGTTCTTATACCGCTTATTGTGATGTCTCTTGGGTAGGCATTGGTTTGTTCTAATGTAAGAGGGTAAAGCGATTGTGTAATAATTATGATCTTCAGATGTGTATAGGGAGATATCAGTTTGAGGCTAAGCAGGCAGGGCTATTTCCCACAAGGTGTTACGAGGCTATGCGATCCTTATGTTGTTTTGTAGCAAATTCTCTTTTACCGACAATTGATATATGTTGCAATTTGAATTTAGACCACTTGTGGGAGTTGGCACGGCTGTTGCAATGGTGAATGCGAGGTTGGAGATGATTGGGGATGTTAAATGGTTTGAAATATGAGCTTATGAGCGGCGGTGTTAGCGTACGGTCATTATGAGTTACTGTTTGTTTTGATCTATGCCTTTGAGCCAACTAGGGGAGTCTGCTAATGATAAGTTGGTTGCACGATTATGTGATGTTTTGCGTTCGGTTGGAGGTATACAGGTGAATCAGTTAAGACCTGCAGAGGTGGAGTATGGGAATGACTCGAGTAATGGAAATTCTTCGATATATGTTGTAACGTACCCTGCGGGTAAATGTACTTTATTGAATGATTGAGTTGTAATGCATGGAGTGTATGAGTCTGCTTGTTGCTTCAAATGTGTGGATTACTTTCCTAGTATGTGGTTTGTAAATGGGGTCAGTTCGTTCTGTCTTTTGGGTCAGTGTAATTGAAATTCGCGTAGAGTTGATGAATCTCGAGAATGGTTCTGACGGATTCAAGGTTATATGTAGCAATTGATGATCTTCAAGGTGTGTACGGGGCTAGAACTGATATTTACGTTGGAGAGTGTCAAGACTTGTGTCAATTCTACCTTATTATGGATTCTACATATTAGTATCAGGAAAATGAAGGTAATGGCTTTAGATTCGCAGGAAGTCTCTTCAGGTAAGTATTTTGAATGTACTTTTGGGGATATTGAGAAAGTAGTCAGCGGCTTACGAGCCTTAGATTATACAGTGTTATGCTTGGGTCTCGTATGCTAAGTCCAAGTTGAGAATTGTTTTATCATGGAAAGAGGAGTATCAATTTGAAGGTAAGCCAGAAGGAACTTGGATAAATAGGATAATTTGGTAGTAGGTCGGATCGACATGGTAAGGGATACGATTAGTTCTTGGGTGTTCATGAGGTAATGAATTTTTACAGGTGTTTCTTACCAATTCTCTTGGGTTTTGGTGACCTGCTTCGCTTGATTGAGTTAGAACGATTCAGTCCTGACGGTTCAGTGTAGTACAAATGGGATTCGGATAGTTCCTGATGTTTTATATCACGATTAGAGATGCATATTTTCTACTGACTTGAGGTGCAGGTGATGTATAGTGATTTTGCTTCTAAAAGGGATCAAATGGGATGTTCTTGACCAGTTGGGTGCGTAGTTTCTTGTGGCTCGGAAGGGATCATGAAGTTGTCATATTTATCATAGGATGGGATGGCATATGCGGTACGTTGTGTAGAGTTGAGATTTGCATGTGGGAGGTTACGGTTCAGTTCTGGAAGGAAGGACGAAAATTTTTAGGCAGCATTTGCAGTTTTAGATGACTAGGTAGACGATAGCACTATTGGTGGCTTGACGAGGGCATACATTTCGGAAAGGGCATGTGTGGGGTTAAGGGTGATTCACTGGTATAGTGGCGCTCTCTTGTTGGATCGACTGCTGATATTCAAGGTTACTTGGTGACACGGAAGGATTTAAGGGGTATCCCTCGTGGAATGATTTAGTATTAAGGATGTGTTATGAATTCGAGCAGTTGAGTTGAGATCAGATATAGTAATTGATGCGCTTCATGACTTCGAGACTGAGATTTCTCATAAACAGGTTATTTTGTCGTAGTAAACTGTGAAGTTACGAGCAAAGCTAGTTAGATGTTAGTATGTACCATGGTTAAGTAATTGTGAACTTTCGGTCATTGAGTTTATTCGTATTCTGGCGTGATCTATGAGTTACCCTTCGGGGTTGTGAGGAGTTGTGATTGTTGGTTATACGAACATATGGTGCGGTTATAATTGGGTGTTGCAGAATTGAGACATATTGGTTATGTTCTTTCGGGTTCGTGTGGCATGGTATCGTCCTATTTCCCAGTGGTTATGGCAATGCACTTTGAGTATTTGATGTCAAATTGCGCATGGTTATTGATTTTGATCAAGGTGGATTGAAGTATTTCATGTGGACCAGCGTTGGATGGTATCATACATTGTAGCGGAGTTACGTAGAGGTATGCTCCTTAGTGTCAGATTCGTGTGTTTCAATTTTTCGATAAGTGTCAGGGTCTTAGCATGGTGTTGTGACGATAATTATTAATGGTCGGATGGTCCTCTACTGTCAACCTTTTATATTATTTGATTACATTGGGATGTTGCTATTGAGTGCACGAGTTGCACATGTTATGGCTTTGAATCGTATTGATGTGTCATGTCATCAGAGGGGTTGTGTTTGATGAGAAGAGGGCATTGGACCTAGAATGAATACTGTCAAAATTGATGTCACGATCCAAAATCCTAACTCAGGTCGTGATGGTGCCCAACACCGGGGTTAGGCAAGCCAACACCCAAATATCTAAGGATTTTCACATATTTGATTAAACATTCCAACATGTGCCATGTTTTAAAGCTCAAAACATTAATTGAAAAGGATAATTAGCCAATTTAACAAAAAGCAGTCATAAAGAGGCGTGAGCCAATATATATACAGACCTGCAAATCATAATATCTACTACGTGTGTGCCAGGAACTAGTGTCACAAGTCCTACGGATATACAAACAAAATATACAAAAGATATAATATAACTGTCCCACTGTCTGGAAGAAATAGACGGGAATAACAAAAGAAACTCCATGGTGCTTCCGACGATCGTCAGGAGAAGCATCTCACCATGAAGTCAGGTCCAATCTATACTCAGAATTGAGCTCTGGTCTGATAACCAGATGCACCAGCCTCAGAACATGTACAATTAAGTACATAAGCGTATCATGAGTACATAAATAGATATGTACCGAGTGAGTATCCAGTCTAGTATGGAACAGGTAGTGACGAGAGGTTGACTTGAGACTCACTAGGCTCCAACAATATAATTAATAAGATATGGTAACATCAATAGACATACGAGGATGATAAACAGTAAACATTGAAGTAACTGCAATGCAAATAAAACTGGAAGTAAATAAACAATTAGTACTTCATATCCCCCCCAAATATCTGTCATTTCAATATCCATAAAGTATTTAACAACTTAGCATGTGCATACGGGATACGGACAACCGGCCTGAGACATGATAATAATCATATATGTGCACTACCGGAGGTCGAACGGCCCGAAACATAATGTATCTTTTAATCCGCCGTGGCGTACGGCCCGCTCCCATGAGAGTGGAGGAAATAGCACTCCGCTCGCAGAATATAAATTGCAAAGCGGTCACATGCTCACACAATATTCTTCATAAATTACTTTCCAGTGAAAAATTCCTTTCAGTTATCAAAATCCATGATCTTAGGGAACAAGGCTACATATAACAAGAATTCATGAAGCATATAATTCATTTCAAGGAAAAACACACGGCATGATGTGGGCCTAACTACCCATACATAACAATAATAGCCGCTACGTACGGACTCTCGTCACGTTCTACGTACGTGGCCCCCACAACCATTAACAGATAGCATTTAGATCACCTATGGGGACAATATCCTCTTACAAGGTTAGAAAGGAGACTCACCTCGTGTAGAGCCTTATTCCTGGGTCGAGAACGCGCCCGAAACTCCCAAACTCGACATCCAAGGACTCGAAACTTGCCAAATGTTATACAAATATATCAATTTAAACTCAAAAGTATGGAATTCTCCTATTTACTTAGTTATTTAACTTTACTTTGAAAATAATACACCCTGGGCCCACATGCTTGGATTCCGGAAATTGTCGAAGGAATCAATTACCCATAACCTAAGGATCATTAATATATCATTTTTGTGTGATTTCATGGAAAATTCTTTGGTAATTCTCCAATTTTTTATAAAACATAAGTTTTTACTCTAACCCTTGAATTTCAACTAATTAATGAGTTAATCCACCTAAGAATCCAAGTATTAGACTAAGTTTATGGTAGGAATTACTTACCTCCAATAACTAGGTCGTTTGCCCCTCTTGAATGCTCAAAATTTCCCCAAGAAAGAAGAAGAAGGTGCGGAAAAATGAATTAATCCCATTATAAAAACACACTGCCCAGTTGTTTGCTCTATGCGAACGCAGCCTGGGCAGTGCGTTCGCGAAGCCTAAGCGACAAGGGCCTCAGGGAATCGCAGAGGAGGAGACACTGCAAACTTGGAGGCTAACTGGGCTAGACCTTCGCGGACGAGGCAGGTGGGCTGCGAATGCACAGGGTGAGGGGCAAGCTGGGTTGGCCCATTGTCAGACACTATGCAAACGCGGGGCCTTTAGTGCGAACACACATAGCATTCACCACCCCTGCCTAGTTCCTTCTTCACCTACGCGCTCACCTCCCCCCCCCTCGCGAACGCGGAGAAAGAAACAAGACCTAGAATTTTTTAGTATTTAGCATTTAGCTCCGAGGGGTCCGAAAGTCATCCGTGCCCCCCGAGACCCCGTCCAAAGGCACAAGCAGGTCCGCACTAACGATACAGACTCGCTCAAATTTTCGGAACCTAAAAAATAACAACGAAACAAAGAATTCGGCCCCAAAACCAAATTGAATCAATCATTTAACTTAGAGTTCTAGAATTCACTTTCAATGCACCGAGCTCGTTCTATACTACTCGGAATGATACAAAATTTTGCAAGCAAGTCATAAATGACATAACATAACTATTCCTGGTCTCGGAATTAAGTTCGGACCTCGATGACACAAAAGCACGTCCCAATCCACAATATGAACTTAAGGAAACTCTTATTTCAGTATTTGACGTTGAAATGCTCCTAGTTCATCCAGAACCCATTCCGAACATACGCCCAAGTCTGAAATCATCATACGAAGCTACCGAACCGGCTGAAACTCGATTCTGAGGTCGTTTACTCAAATGTTGACCGAAGTCAAACTTGGCCTTAAAGGACAACCACAAGGAACCAAGTGTTCCTATATCACTCTAAACACTTCCGAATCATGCACCACCCCTCCCCGAAAGTCATAAATCATAATATGTTGCTACGGGAAGTCTCATTTAGGGGAACGGGGGCCTGATACACAAAACCACCGGTGGGTTCGTTGCATTCTCCACCTCTCAAACAAACGTTCGTCCTCGAACGTGTCCAGAATCATACCTGAAGTGCTAAGTAAATGTGGATATCTGCTCCGCATGTCCTCCTCGGACTCCCAGGTTTCCTCCATGACTAGTTGGCCCCTCCACTGGACCTTTATGGCACAAACTCTCTTGGATTTGAACTGGACATCCTTCCTATCAATAATAGAAATTGTTTCCTCCTCGTAGGAGGTAAGGCAAGTTCATTAGCAACCTCCCCAACTCGCCTCAACACCTCGAAAGGACCTATAAACCTTGGGCTCAACTTGCCCTTCTTCCCGAACCTCATAATGCCCTTTGGTCGGCGAGACCTTCAACAAAACCTTATCTCCCTCCATAAATGATACGTCACGCACCTTTTGATCCGCGTAACTCTTATGTCTGGACTATGCGGTGTGGAGCCTCTCCTGAATCAGCTTCACCTTCTCCAAATCATCCTTTACCAAGTCGGTGCCATATAACTTGGCCTCACAAGGCTCAAACCACCTGGTAGGAGAAAGACATCACTGACCATAAAAAGCCTCAAATGGAGCCATCTTGATGCTGGACTGATAACTATTGTTGTAAGCTAACTCGGCCAAAGGCAAGAACTGGTCCCACTGACCTCCGAAGTCAATCACTCATGTCCGGAGCATGTCCTCCAACATCTGAATTGTACGCTTCGACTGACTAGCAGTCTGAGGGTAAAATGTTGTGTTGAGAACTATTTGGGTACCGATCTAACTATGCAATGCTCTCCAGAAGTGTGAGGTTAATTGAGGACCTCGATCTGATATAATGGACACTAGTACACCGTGCAACCGGACTATCTCCCGAATGTCGATCTGGGCTAACCTCTCAGAAATATATTTAGTAGATACTGGAATGAAATGCGCCGATTTGGTCAACCTATCCACAATCACCCAAACCGCGTCAAACTTTCGCAAGGTCCGAGGCAACCCAACCACGAAGTCCATTGTGATGTGCTCCCACTTCAACTCAGGAATGGGCATCTGCTGAAGTAGGCCTCCTGGCCTATGGTGCTTATACTTGACCTGCTAGCAGTTAAGACATCTGGCCACATACCTCACTACGTTCTTCTTCATCCGCCCCCACTAGAAATGCTGCTTCAAATCATGATACATTTTCGTAGCACCAGGATGAACAGAGTACCGTGAACTGTGTGCCTCCTCTTGAATCCTCTCTCTGAGGTTGATGCGTGGCTAGAATTCATGGTTTAACATGTTATATGCCTTATATTTTATGTGCGTTGATGATAAAAATATGCTTTGTATGTACATAATGGAGTTTATATCATGTGTAGGTGCATTGGAGATGAAAATCGAGCTAAATAGATTCAAATACTTCAAAAATATGCTTAAGAGTCGAAAAGGAAACACCCGGGCGTTAGCCGGGCGTTTGGCCCCTAAAGTCAGGCTATCCCTAGCATTAATGGGGCGTTTGGCCCCAAAAGCCAGGCTGACCCTGGCGTCAGGGAGGCGTTTGGGCCCTAACGCCAGGTCTGCCCTGGCTTTAAGGAGGCGTTTGAGCCCAAATGCATGGTTCCCGAGGTCCGGTCAATGCCGATTTTTAAAGAGCTTAAGTGCTTCCCGGATGGAATAGAAGTCTCCTACATGTTAAGGCTTTGTCCTAAACATATAATAGGACCCCAAAACACAACTTGAAGGAGTTTTCGAACAGAAGAAGCCACTGAAGTGAAGAAAAACTTGTGGATTATTACTCAGTGAAGCAAACGTTGATTTTTATAGCTTTTATTCTTTACTTTGTAGTTCAATTATGCAAGTTATTTTAGAATTGATTCTTATGAATATGAGTAGCTAAGTTTCTTAATCTAGGGTTTTGGTAGAAGACGTTGGGGGATAAACTTATTGCGATATTAATATAATTTTGATTGGTTGATTAATCTCTATTTGTTCAACTACGTTCTTGTTGTAGTTGATTGAAGGGCCTTCAATTAGCTGTTCCTATTTAGTATGTATCTACTTTAGAGAGACTGCATATTTAGGTAATTGTTTGAACAACACCACTCCCAGAGTATAGACGAAAGTTATAACCGAGGGTTTAGAAGTTGGATTAGAAATAACGATAGTTTGGGTGCAATATAAAGTGAACTGTAATGCAATATAACTAGCGTAACTTGAGAGAGTGCGTCTAGTAAATTANCAAAGGGGGAAACCATAACCTTAGACCTTTATCATCATTATTTACAACACATTGTTAGTAATTGCTAGTTATTATTATTGTCAGTAGAATTAGTAAAACATCACCAATTTATATTAAAAAGTCTTGAGAGAACTGATTGAGTAAAAGTTGCATATTCTAAAGACTTGATTGATACGTAATTTCCCTGTGGGATCGACTCTGTGCATAATACCCCGGATTATATTTGCAACGCCCGTTTAGTCTTTTATTAGACATAGTTGAGCGTGATCAAATTTTGGCGCCGTTCCTGGGGAATTAATGGTATTATCAATTGAGTTGGCAGAAATATAAAAATTCGGAAATATAGTCAATTTTCTTTTAATTTTTGTTTTTATATTGAAAGTTTAACGTTTGCTAACGTGTTGCAGGTACATGACTAGAAACTAATCGAGGACTAATGAAGTAGTTGAAGCCTTATCAGACCCCGAGATGGTTTTCAAGGCCCTAAGTCGGACCAACCGGAAAAGCAAACATCAACCACAAATTGAACAAATTGAAACCGACATGGAAGATCCACGCAACCGGAACGATAATGGTGATGATGTGGTAGACCCAGTCGCTCACATAGGGGCAGAGGCTCCCCTATATGACTGGGCACAACCCACAACTGAGAATTTGGCCACAACGATACTAGTTCCTGAGATTCAGGTCGAGTCCTTCCAGATAACAAATAATATGCTGCACTTATTGCAGAACAAAGGGCTATTCTCAGGGTCATACTTCGAAGACTCCCAGCAGCATTTGTAAAACTTCCTGTTAATTTGCAAAACTCAGAGGCAGCTTAACGTCATTCAGGAGGCAATAAAATTGTTGTTGTTTCCATTCTTAGTGATAGGCGCTGCCCAAACTTGGCTAAACTCACTCCTCATCAATTCCATCACCACATGGGAGGAGTTAGTCAAACAGTTCGTGAACAAGACTCATCCACCCAACAAGACAGCTCAACAAATTGATGAAATCTTGAGCTTCAGAAAGAATTCGGTTGAAACACTGCAAGAGAAATGGGAACGATTTAAAGGGATGTTGTTTATATGTCCACATCATGGTATTCCAGAGCAAATGTTGGGGTAGCATTTTTATATGGGTTTGGCTGATACTGTTAAAGCAAATGTTGATGGTTCGGCTGGTGGAGCATTTCTGAGCAAAACGTGGAGAGAGAGTCAAATCTTACATGATAAGATGGCACATAATTCAGGATGGACAACAAGGAATGCACCTATTACTCCTGTAGTTCATCCAGTGCCATTTGATCCATCTAATTCTACTGCAGAGAACGTGGCCACCTTGATAACACAGATGAGTATACTCACTAAGAAGGTGGAAGAGTTAGGACAAAAGCAGCAGGTACACATCGTAGACACAAACAATGGGGGCTTATGCACGTATTGCATTAGTCAACCACTTGGTAATCACTACAATGCAGAATGTCATCGCCCTCCTTATCCAGAAAATATGAATTATGTGTCGAATTATGGAAGCTAGAGACAAGGGGGGCAGAACTAGGGTAAGCAAGTTCAACCATATACACCACCCCACAAATAGCAGAATAGTGGAAATATGGGTTTCAAGTGACAACAAGGTAATGCAGCACCGTATCAGAGGCCACAAGGGTATAACCATCAGAATCAACAACAAGCATACTACCCTCCTCAGCATGAATAGGGGGAAAACCAAAAGATGGGTTTTCCAGGTTAGAAGCTATGATGCAGCAGGTTATTGGGTCAAATGCCAAAATTAGTGAGAGAGTAGATGCACATGATGCAACTACGAAATATATTGAAGTACAGTTGGGCCAGATATCTATGGCAGTGAACAATCGTCCTCCTAGAACTTTACCTGCAGATACTCAGGTAAATCCTATGGACCAGGGCCCAAGGCAACTGATGGCGGTGACTCTCCGCAGTGGCAGAGAATGAAACTTAGAAATGGAGTGAGATCGTGAAAGCAGACAGGCCGAGACACTGGTACCCATGCCGATTGAACTTGATGATTTGACAAACTTGACCAAGGTAATATTGCAACCTACTGAAGGAGAACCCAGTTCACAAAGTGAGACTGAAAAAAAAGTGTAGATAGCCTAGAAGCCGGTAGTTGAGGTGGTGGCTGAGAAAGAAAAGTCCCAAATCACAAGGGAAAAAGAGACCGCCAGCTCCATTCCCTTAGAGGCTGGCGAAATACCAAAAGGATGAACAGTAAAAACAGTTCTTGGACATGCTAAAGAAAATACATGTAAATATCCCATTGATTGATGCGTTGAAGGAAATGCCTGGTTACGCTAAAATGATAAAGGACTTGATGTCCAGAAAAGTTGAATTCCAAGATCTGGCTATTGTCACCCTTACTCAAACTAGTAGTGTTGTGGTGACGCGCCCTATTGCTGAAAAGTTGTCTGACCCAGGGAGTTTTACAATTCCTTGTACCATTGGCAAATTAGCATTCACCAAAGCTCTATGTGACTTGGGGGCTATCATTAATTTCATGTCGTTGTCCATATATAAAAGACTGGGGATTGGTAGAGCCAGACCCACCTCCATGCAGTTGCAACTTCCTGATAGGACGGTAAAGAGACCGTCGGGTATTCTGGATGATGTATTGGTGCAAGTGGGGAAATTTGTATTTCTTGCTGATTTTGTGATATTTGACTGCATAGTGGATGAGGAAATTTCCATAATCTTGGGAAGGCCATTTTTGGCCACAGGCAGAGCTCTTATCGATTGTGGGACTGGTGAACTTAAGATGAGGCTCAATGATGAATAAATAACTTTCAACGTGCAGAAGTCTATCAGGCGACCTAGTGAGTTCGCCAACTACTCTCTTATTGATGCTGTGAATGTGATCTCAAAAAAAGATGATGCATCCCTGACTGTTGGGGACCCTTTGGATGAATGATTGATGAATCTAGAGAATATGAACGGTGAAGAACTGGCAGATTGGGTGTTTGCACTTGAGGAAAAAGGGGTATGGCCATAGGCTCTCGAGTTTGAGTCACTATACGTAGAGGAAAGAGAGAACTCGCCGGCCAATCCATCTATTAAAGAACCACCCAGGTTGGAATTGAAATCGGAGGATGTCGGTATGGTAGAAAATATACTAGAGTTACATACTTTGTTGAATTCAGTGCTATTATTGTTGAGGATGTTGGTACACACTCCAACCATTTTTTCACATTGTGTTTGGATGATGATATGCAAATAGAGTTATCCGAACCACCTGAGGAGTTGAGGGATAAAGAACAAGATGCCTACATTCTGGAATTCTTCTTGCCAGAAAGTAGGGAGTACACATTTCGTCGAAAGGCCAAGAAGCGCATATTACTACATTATTTTATTGCGGCAGGCAGAATTGTTCTACCACCCCAGGAGCATGAGCATAGAGCAGATTCAAAAGTTGGGATCCAATTTATAAGTTCAAAGTGGAGGCATAAATTCATTAAAGCATTTGCTCGAAGGAGCATGGAAAGTAAAAAAATATTAATGGAAAGGATGTCGACGCTACGTGAACATGGAGTTTCTTGCACCTTACTTTTATTTCTTGTTTTGTCTATATGTGATGCACTGAGGACACTGCATGATTTAAGTGTGGGGTTTTGTACATATTTGTTGTGATTTGTTGTGTTTAGTGTGCTTTCTTGTTAGTAGTGTTAGCTTTTCTTGTTGGTAAGTTTTTTTTAAGTAGAACAAAGCAGAAAAATTTAATTAGAAATATGTGGGCTGTTCCTGATGATGGATCTCCTAGACAGTTTTCTTGAAGGAAGTAAGTCTAAAGAAAATACCAAAAAGATTTTTCTTTTAGGTAGTGTAGTAATTCCCCCTTGGTTTTTCTTTGGACTACGGTTATTTTCCAAGGGTTCTTAATTGAACCGGGTATAGGTAGTTTTTAATTTTTTTGAGTAGTAACCACATGGTTAAGGGCTTAATAGTAGCAACATCTTGAAATNAG
The DNA here is from genome assembly GCA_005239505.1 of Nicotiana paniculata. Classification (NCBI taxonomy): domain Eukaryota; kingdom Viridiplantae; phylum Streptophyta; class Magnoliopsida; order Solanales; family Solanaceae; genus Nicotiana; species Nicotiana paniculata. The sequence continues at coordinate 74,807 of ML316332.1, read as the reverse complement.
ATCCAATCCTGAGTGAGTTATGTGCCAAGTGTGTGTGAGGTTTGTATGCTATTCTGTGCATTGCATTTGATGTCTAGAACTTGCCCCGTGTGTGTGCAAAGCGAAATAGAAGTTTTGTTCAGTCTTGGAAGTGATATAGGCATTTCTTTGCTGAGCCGACTATCTATATATTACCCACCTAATTGTTATGTATCGTAGTTAACCCGGTTGAGCCTATAATCCTGTTTCTTCGGCAGCCACATTACAAGCCATACACCTTTGTTTGAAACAATCATATATTTGAACCTCGTCACCTCTCATAAGCACTGAAAAAGTGATGAAATATGGAAAAGTTAAAGTGTGGGGTGGTAGGTTGGTTTTTGAGGGGAATAATTGACATACGGAGAAAGGTGCACTGTTTGAAAAAGTAAGAGTCCCTTGAGAAAAAGAATAAACATATATATATATATATATAGAAAATAAATAGTTGTATTGTTGCGAAAGAAAAATATATATGGTGACTCTTGATGTTATTTGTGCTTAAAGAAATATGGGGTATAAACATTGATGTGAAGGTGGAGTTGGGTTAATATAAGTGTGAGGTTAAGCTAAAGTATGTGTATTAAAGTTCTTAGGGAGGTGTAGTCACTCTTATATCCAAATGTATCCTACCTGTCCCGCAGCCTACATTACAACCAAATAAAGTCCTACGTGATCCTAGACTGGATGAGCTCGATTAGTAGAGTAGTACACTACGGGCAAGCCTATGGTGCATATTTTATGGCATATGAATGTTATTTTTGAGAGTGAGTGAATTCTTTCTATCTTAAGTTCCTATGTTCTTAAATTTCGTTGTGTGTGCAACTAACTCTAGAATTTGGTGAGGGCACATGATTCACGAAGGAAAGGTAAAGTTGTTGACCTCTATGTTAGAGTAGTGAGGGGATTGTGAATAAAGCATGGTATATGTGAGTCAACTATTGAGGCGAGGATGTCACGCATCTGTGATTGAAATGTTTTAAAAAATTCTTGGTATAACATGTTAAGGGATTTGCTTAATAAGTTGTCTACATGAGTGTAGTTTGATTGCTCGAGGACGAGCAAAATGTTTAAGTGTGGGGTATTGATGCGTGGCTAGAATTAATGGTTTAACATGTTATATGCCTTAAATGTTATGTGCGTTGATGATAAAAATACACTTTGTATGTGCATAATGTAGTTTATTTCATGCGTAGGTGCATTGGAGATGGAAACCGAGCTAAATGGATGCAAATAGATCAAAAATACACTTAACAGTCGAAAAGGAAACACCCANNTTTAAGGGGGCGTTTGAGCCCAAACGCCTGGGTCCCGAGGTCTGGTCAATTCCGAGTTTTAAAGAGTTTAAGTGTTTCCCGGTTGGAATAGAAGTCTCCTACATGTTTAGGGTTTGTCCTAAACATATAAATAGACCCCAAAACACAACATGAAGGAGTTTTCGAAGAGAACAAGCCATTGAAGTGAAGAAAAACCTGTGGATTATTACTCAGTGAAACAAACATTAATTTTTATAGCTTTTATTCATTATTTTGTAGTTCAATTATGTAAGTTATTTTAGAATTGATTCTTATGAATATGAGTAGCTAAGTTTCTTAATCTAGGTTTTTGGTAGAACCCGTTGGGGGATAAACTTATTGTGATATTAATATAGTTTTGATTGGTTGATTAATCT
>ML316332.1:0-73018 GCA_005239505.1 Nicotiana paniculata | reverse complement strand
ATACTTCGGGTGCAATCTAAAGTGAAATGTAATGCAATCTAGCTAGCGTAACTTGAGAGAGTGCGCCTAGTAGATTATCATAATTACTTGAGAGAGATTTATGGTAGATAGAGTGTTCATGATTGATAGAGACAACTAATCAAACTATAAGAAGTATCCGAGAAGGAAGTTCACCGACGGGGGAAACCATAACCTTAGACCTTTATCATAATTGTTTACAACACATTGTTAGTAATTGCTAGTTATTATTATTGTCAGTAGAATTAGTAAAACATCACCAATTTATATTAAAAAGTATTAAGAGAATTGATTTAGTAAAAGATGCATATTCTAAAGACTTGATTGATACGTAAATTCTCTATGGGATCGACTTTGGGCATAATACCCCGTATTATATTTGGAACGCCCGTTTAGTCTTTTATTAGACACAGGCCATCGACATTAGGAACACATAAACAACCCTAAAGTCTCAGAAAACCATCCTAGCCCATAGTAACCTCCTTGGAACCATCTTGAGCCACTGTCTCCCGTAGCTCTACGAAGTACGGATCATCAAATTGCCGACCCTTAATCTCTCCCAATAACGAAGACTGAGCGACCACATGTGCTAGAACTCGGCGAGGCTCTGAAAGGTCTAACCTCACCAGGCGATTTGCCAAGGACTGAATGTCCAAGGCTATAGGTATCTCCTCTGCTGCAATATAAGCCAAGCTACTCATACTTTCTGCCTTCCTGCTCAAGGCATATCCTACCACATTTGCATTGCCCGAATGATAGAGAATGGTGATATCTTAATCTTTCAACAACTCAAGCCACCTGCGCTCCCTCAAATTAAAATCCCTCTGCTTGAACAAGTGATGCAAGATGCGGTGGTATATATAAAGCTCACAGGACACCCCATACAAGTAGTACTTCCAAATCTTCAGAGCATGAACAATCGTCGCCAACTCTAAATCGTGCACAGGGTAATTCTTCTCATGAAACTTCAGTTGGCGCGAAGCATAAGCAATAAATCTCCCTTACTGCGTCAACACACATCCCAAACCAACACGTGAAGCATCACAATACAATGTAAACATCCAAGAACCAGAAGGTAATAGCAGAACTGGTGCTGAGGTCAATGCTTTCTTAAGCTTCTGAAAGCTCGCCTCACACTCGTCCGACCATCGGAATAGTGCACTCTTGTGAGTCAATCTAGTTAATAGAGCTGCAATAGAAGAGAACCCCTCCACAAATCGACGATAATAGCCTGCTAGGCTAAAAAAGAACCTGATCTCAGTAGCTGAAGTAGGACGCGACCAACTCTGAACTGCCTCAATCTTCTGAGGATCAAACTTGACACCCTCTCCGGATACCACATGCCCCAAGAATGCCACGGAATCCAACAAGAACTCACACTCAGAGAACATAGCATATAGTTTCTGTTCTCGCAAAGTCTGGACCACAACTCTCAAATGTTGCTGGTGCTCCCCAGCCTACGTGAGTAGATCAAAATGTCATCAATAAAGACAATGACAAAGGAATCAATATACACCCTGAACACCGAGTTCATAAAGTCCATAAATGCCGCTGGGGAATTAGACAAGCCAAAGGACATCACCAGGAACTCATAATGGCCATATCTCGTTCGAAAAGCAATCTTCATAACATCCGAGGCCCAAATCTTCAACTGGTGGTACCACGATCTCAAATAAATCTTAGAAAACACCCGAGCACCCTGCAACTGGTCAAATGAATCATCGATGTGCGACAGTAGATATTTGTTCTTAACAGTGACCATGTTCAACTGGCGGTAATCAATAACATCCCCATAGAACCATCCTTCCTTTTCACGAATAGGATGAAGCACCCCAAGGCGATACATTCATTCTGATAAACCCCTTAGCTAGCAACTCCTCAAGCTGCTCCTTCAACTCTTTTGGAGCCATACGGTACGGGGGAAAAGAAATAGGCTGAGTACTTGGAGCCACATCAATACAGAGATCCATATCACGATTCAGAGGCATGCCCGAAAGGTCTGAAGGAAATACATCATCAAACTCTCAAGCAACTGGCATTGAATCAATCGTCGGAGACTCGGCGATGGTGTCCCGCACATAAGCAAGATACACCAGACAACTCTTCTTGACCATATGTCGAGCCTTCAGGAATGAGATAACCCGGCTTGCTGCACTAACTGAGGAACCTCTCCACTATAGTCCAGGAAACTCTGGCATGGCTAAAGTAATTGTCTTGGCATGGCAATCTAGCAAGGCATGATAAGGAGATAGCCAATCCATGCCTAAAATAACCTCAAAAAAACATGTCGAGCAATAGAAGGTCTGATATACCCGGTCTACCATTACAGAATCGCCCAGAGGAGTGTACACATATATAGGAGAACCCAAGGACTCAAGAGGAACATCTAGAAAATGAGCAAATAAGGCTAAAACTAAAATAATACCTGTGATTATGGCGTCTGAGGCCACTGCATCTGATCTGGCAGGAATAGCATAGAATCTAGCTGGAGCACCGAACTGAGCTCTGCCAGAGTGAAAAAGAGCTGACTGATTTCCCCTTGACTGGCCTCCACCTTTAGGACGACCACTGCCGACCTGTCCTCTACCTCTAGGTGGCCTTACTGCTGGTGCTGGACCCATAGGCTGAAAACCCTGCTGCACTTTTTTGCCCCGAAACCTGGGACAATGCCTCTTCATATGACCTGCATCCCCACACGCATAACAACCTCCAGGTATCATAGCATGTTGCCCCGAAGAAGAACCCTGAATGGCTGGAGGGCGGTGTGTGCTCTCTGGCATAGCACTGCAATATGAACTGGAGGATCCCTGATGACTAGAATAACAACCGGGTGAACTCTGAATAGCTGGAGGGTGGTAGGAACACTTTGGCATGACGCTGAACTGAGGCCTCGTTGGAACAACTCGGGGAGGTGGTGGGGGTGCTGAACATGGGGGCCTTGCTGGGCTGACCTCTACCAAACTAACCTCTGCCCTTAACTAGGGCACCATTGGAATGTCCGGAGAATCTATCCCTCTTATCTTGCTGCCCTTGCTCCCTACTCGTCGACCGATGACCCTCGATCTTACGAGCAATCTCCACCGCAAGCTGATAAGGATTCCCCATCTCCACCTCTCGGTCCATGATGGCCCTAATACTTGGATGCAACCCCGCTACAAATCTCTGCACTCTCTCCAAATACGTGGGTAATATCATGAGTATATGGCGAGACAGCTCTGAAAATCTATCCTCGTAATTTTTTAATTTCATCTGCCCCGCTCCAGCTGCTCAAACTGATACTGCAACCCTTCTCACTCAGAGGTGGGATATATCTGTCTAGGAATAGCTGAGTGAATTGTTCCCAAGTGATAGGATGAGAATCTACTGGCCTGTTGAGAATATAGGTTTGCCACCATTTGCGAGCTCTGCCCTCTAACTGGGCTCAGGTCCTGCTACTACAGGCTGAACTCCACCCACGGATGGTGTACCCACAGTATGATGTAATGCTGCTACCTGACCTGCAGCCTTGGCGGTAGGAGTCTGGGCCCCTCCTCCCGCCTAAGATGTGGTAGCATCTACTGGAAATAAACCAACCTATGAGCCGTGTCTAGTAGATCCCTTCTTATCGTTGTGTTGTCAAGCGCATCTACAATTAGGGGGTTGCATGGACATTTAGGAAAATACCCTTTCATTGTTACTCTATATTGTGCTATGTGGTGAAAGGTGAGGTTGTATATCTCTAACTCGTGCAGTGTTCCAATTTTCAATAGTTGGAAAATTCTTGCACTTTGAGACCTCATAGTTTTCGCATTCTTGCACTTTGACTTTTGTAGAGGGAGTTATACGACGCACTATGCGATCGCATAACAGGTATGCGGACCGCATAGTGGTCACATACCTGGGATTTTGGCCTATTAGAGAGCCGATTATGTGACAGGAATACGGACCCCATAGCGGGAATGCGATCGCATTCCTGACCGCATTTCTGCATTGGGACTGTTAAATTTCTAATTTTATACCTGACCCCCAGTTTATTAAAACATCTCCCCTTTTAATTTTAAGCTCATTTTATGATAAATTAGAGAAAGAAGAGAGTGGGTTCTAGAGAGAGAGAGTTCTGTCTTCCTAAATTTGTTCCTCCATCTCTACTTAGGCCTGGAATTGATCAAGTAGGACACCATTTTTCTTCACTACAAGAGGTAAGCTTCTGCCCCATCAACCTAAATTTCTTGATTTTTGTTAAAATGAAACATGGTTATGTGAGTTCATGAAGATAAGGGTAGGAGTCTTGCATGCATGTAACCAACTAGTCATAATCTGGTAAAAAGAAGTGGGTTAGGGTAATCTTTCACTAAAAAGAGGCCATTTAATCTAAAGGAACACCTAGTGTTTGATAGAATGCTCAAGTAAGTTCAAGACATGATCACTGTTCCTAATTCTAAGTTAAATTATGCCACATTGTGAACTAGATTGAATGTGCTATAAGGTCCGGTGAATTGCGGTAGAAAAGTAAAGGGAATTCTTATTCAAGGTATGTATGGCTAACTTTAATCTTTGTAGAGTTACCTTGTTGGTTTCCGAGAACACAATTAGAAATTCATACTTGAGCATATGTGAATTGATTCTCATGTTGTGTTGAGGTGTACGAGTTCCTTCTCTGATTTATTTCTTAAGTCGATTACCATGGTAATTGAGATTATGAAGGGTGATTTATCTGTGCTTATCCTACTATGTGTAAGGTTCGTTAAATGTTCGAATATGTCGATATGGCAGTATGTGCTATTAAATGAAGGAATGTTAACTTACTATAATGTGGAAAGGTATCTAATTTGTAAGGGCAGAGTGTGGCAAGTGATGAAAAGAAACTGTGGATTGTTTTAATTGATTTAAACAATGATGACATCACCATATGTGAAGTACTATTTTGTAAGGATTATTGTGCCTTGACTTGAGGTAGTTGTTGGTGGATATGAACTTGTGTTCTTGATGATGAAGATCCCTTTGGTTATTGTTGTTATGAAAGGGGAACGTACAGAGGGATCGGGTTGCACGCCGCAACACGAAGTAATAAGGGTGGAGAGGTAATAAGGGTGAAAGGTGATTGTACGGTGGGATCGGGTTGCGCGCTGCAACACAAAGTAATAAGAGTGGATAGGCAATAAAGGTGAGATGAGAATGTACGGTGGGATCGGGTTGCGTGCCGCAACATATGAATAATTGAAATGAGTAACTGTAGAATCTCCATTTGTAACTTCCTATATATTTCTGTGGTACTTGTGTGGTTACCGTGAGTGTCTTCCAATTGTGTATTGTATGATTCTACATGGAATAAACTTTGTTCATACATGCTAGTACTATTCAATGGTACTAACGTTCCTTTTGTCAGGGGCGCTACATCTTTTATATGTATGTAGGTGGTTCCATAGCAGGTAGCTCAGACCGCCGATAGTGGTGTTTCCCCTTCATACCTTCAGCAGATCCAGTGAGCCCCAATTCTTCTCGGGGTCGTGTATAGTCTATATCATCTCTTATGTATATGTTATGTCTTTTAAGGTATAGACGGGGCCTTGTTGCCGGCAAGTATTGTGTAAACCCTTAGTACTCTTAGAGGCTCCGTAGACATCATGTGGGTTGTACATATATGTATTTTGGGCGGTAAATGGGTTTACTATCAATCGTGATCCGAATCGAAATTATTGAATGTTTTGTGATTCTCAAATGTTGAAATGATAAAGGATGAAATGAACTCAAGTAGTAGGTACATGTTTAATCTATAAATTGCTAATTCATGTGGAATAAGGTATATTGTAAACACAGTTAACGCGTTGGGTAGGAAAGGCAATCCAGGTCCGCTTGACCGGGTTAACCCAATTAGGCGCCGGTCTCGTCCCTCGGTTTTAGGGCGTGACAAACTTAGTATCAAAGCCTAAGGTTTTTAAAAGTGTCCTAGGATGTCTAGGAGCCGTGTCTAGTAAAGCCCTTCTTATCGGTGCGTTGTCGACCACATCTATAATTAGGGGGCTGCATGGACATTTAGGAAAATTCCCTTTCATTGTTACTATGTATCGTGCAATGTGGTTAAAGGTGAGGTTGTCTATCACTAATCCGTGCATTGTTCCAATTTTAAGTAAATGACACCCAAGAAAAGAGCACGACTCAGCCCAGAGGCCAATGCCACCTCAGGAGTGGCCTTAAATTCTTTATCTTATGGTGCGGGTGAGAATGATTCCCCGACCCTGAATCTGCCTGACTCTTCCATCCCAGGTTAGGATATTCCTATTCATGCTCCAGTGGAGGGTACTACAGACCCTCCTACTGATGTTCTTGATCCTTCTTCAGTCCCAACTTCCGGTCCCGGTATTTCTGATGGGCACCTCAGGGGAGCTATTCAGATGTTGACATGGCTAGTGGCCTCCCAGGCCCAAAGATCACATGCTGCCCCTGCATCCTCTAGCGAACAAGGGGATTCTTGAGGTTCCCAGGTCAACCAGTTTTTGCGGTTAGCCGCTCCAGAGTCCACAGGCAACGACCCAGAGGCTAATCATCAGGAGTCTATTGATGAGATGTGCAAGACTCTACAGGTTATGAAAGCCACAGAGACCGAGGGGTTGAGTTGGCTCCCTATCAGTTAAAGGGAGCAACGTATTCATGGTTTGAGATACGGGAGGGGTCCGGCGTGTAGGGGAGCCCTCCGGCAAAGTGGGATGAGTTTGTTGATGCCTTCATGGATAATTTCTTGCCTACTAAGGCTATGAAAGCTCGTGCTGTGGAGTTCGACGTCCTTAATCAGGGCAACATGTGTGTGTGGGAGTACCAGATGGAGATCGTGCGCCTGTCCATATATGCCATCCACATGATGCCGACTATGAAGGCCAGAGTACGACGGTTTGTTTAGGGTCTTGGTCCCTTGGTTGTTAATGAAGCCACTACAGATGCCTTGCATTCGGATATGAATTATGGGAAGATCGTGGGATTCGCCCAGGCCACTGAGGCTCGGAAGTTGAAGATAAGAATGGAGAGGGGGAGTAGCATTAGGGTGCGGTCAGCAGGAATCCTTGGGAGTTCAGTTGGAGGAGAGAGATCAATCCTTGGGAGAGGGTAATGATGGTCATCCCAGTCCTATGCTAAGTCCTCAGCCAGTGCCCCGTCATTAGGGCACAGTTATCAGTAATTGGGTCGTTTTGGACCAGATTCAGATAGTAGAAGGTTCCGTCAGTTGGGTCATTCAGGTGGGAGGTTCCAGCAGCAGTGGGGGGTCCCCTGCCCTATGTGTGGTAGGTCTCATTCTGAGCCTTGTTACTTGGATATACCGTTGTGCTATAGATGTGGAGAGAGAGGCCATATCCAGCGACACTGTCGCTCACCCAGTCAGGGCGCGGGTAGGGGTACTGCTCAGCCATCTAGCTGTTCAGCCGCTACATCTTCAGCACGCCCTCCAGCTCTAGCAGGGCGGGGTACAGTTAGAGGCGGAGCACGCGGTCGAGGGGGACCCAGCCGGTTCTATGCTTTGAGTGGTTGCCAGAGTGAGGTGGCTTCCCCAGATGTTGTCACAGGTATTCTGACTGTTCAGTCACATGATGTTTATGTTCTTATTGATCCCTGGTCTTCTTTGTCATATGTTACGCCATTTATTGCTTCAAGTTTTGGGATAGAAGCCGAACAGCTTCACGAGCCGCTGTATGTGTCGACTCCGGTTGGTGATTCCATTACGGCCGTACGAGTTTATAGGAATTATGTTGTCACGGTGCGTGGTCGGGATACCACGACCGATCTTATTGAGTTAGAAATGGTAGATTTTGATGTAATTAGGGGGGTTGATTGGATCTATTAATGCTTTGCTAAACTCGACTGTCGAACCAGTGGTGCCAAGAGGTAGATATATTTCCTACCTTAAAGCCTAAAAGATTATCAGAAAAGGGTGCATCTACGATTTGGTCTGGGTTGCGGATACCACTTCAGAGGTGCCTGCTCTCAAATCTGTGCCTATTGTGAATGAATTTCTTGAAGTATTTCCGGATGAGCTTCCTGATATTCCACCAGATAGAGAGATCGATTTTGGGATTGATGTGTTTCCAGATACGCAACCAATATGTATTCCACCTTACCGAATGGCGCCAACAGAATGGAGAGAGTTAAAGTAACAATTGAAAGATCTATTAGAAAAAGGTTTCATTCGGCCAAGTGTGTCGCCTTGGGGATCACTGGTTCTTTTTGTCAGAAAGAAAGACGGATCGCTTCGGATGTGTATTGATTATCGACATCTCAACAAGGTCACCATCAAAAACAAATATCTATTAATCGAATAAATGATTTGTTCGACCAGTTTGAAGGTGTTAGGTTCTTCTCAAAGATTGATTGGCAGTCCCGGTATAACTAGTTAAAGACGAGGGAGCGGGATATTCCTAAGACTGCATTCAGGACTCGATATGGGCACTTTGAATTTCTGTTAATGTCTTTAGGGATAACCAATGCCCCAACAGCTTTTATTGTTCTTATGAATCGGGTTTTCAAACCGTTTCTTGACTTCTTTGTGATTGTCTTCATTAACGACATCCTTATTTATTGGCGAAGTCAGGAAGATCATGCGACTCGCCTCATGGAAGTTTTGCAAACTCTTCGTCAGCACCAATTGTATGAAAAGTTTTCAAAATATGAATTTTGGCTAGAATAAGTCGCCTTTTTGGGCCATGTTGTTTCTAGGGAATGGGTTCGGGTTGATCCCCAAAAGATTGCAGTGGTGAAGTATTGGCTTAGGCCAACGACCTCGACAGACATTCGCAGTTTCTTGGGTTTGTGTTGGAATTATCGGAGGTTCGTGGAGGGGTTCTCTACCCTCGCCTCCCCATTGACTAAGCTGATGTAGAAGGTAGTTATGTTCCAGTTGTCCGGTGCTTGTGAAAAGAGTTTTCAGGAATTGAAATTGAGATTGACTACGCCGCCGGTGTTGACCTTGACAGACGGTACAGAGGGATTTTTGGTTTAATGTGATGCTTCAAGAGTTGGTTTGGGGTGTGTGTTGATGCAATGCGGGAAGGTTATAGCATATGCTTCTCGGAAACTCAAGAATCACGAGAAGAATTATCCGACGCGTGATTTGTAGCTCGCAGCAGTTGTGTTTGCATTAAAAATCATGAGGCATTATCCTTACAGGGTCCATTTGAACGTGTTCACAGACCACAAGAGTCTTCGATATTTATTCAAACAAAAGGAGATGAACTTAAGGCAGCGGAGGTGGTTAGAGTTGCTCAAGGATTATGATATGAATATTTTGTACCATCCAAGAAAGGAGAATGTTGTAGCCGATGCTCTTAGTCAGAGAGCCATGGGTAGCTTGGCTCATTTGAAAGCATGCCAGAGGATTTTCGCTAGGGAGGTTTATCAATTGGCTAGTCTAGGGGTCTGTCTTTCAACCTCAGACGAAGGGGATGTCGTGGTGCATAATGGAGCAGAATCTTCGCTTATAACGGAAATCAAGGAAAAACAATTCAGAGATCCAGTTTGGTACAGTTGAGAGAGGAAATTCGGAATCATAAGACTGCAGCATTTTCATTCGGCAATGATGACGGTGTTTTGCGGTGCCAAGTGAGGCTATGTGTTCCGGACGTGGATGATCTTCGGGAAAGGTAATGGCAGAAGCTCACAATTCTAGGTATTCAGTACACCCAGATTCTACGAAGATGTATCATGATCTCAGAGAGATTATTTGGTGGAATGGTTTGAAGAGGGGTGTGGCGGACTTCGTGTCTAGGTGTCTGAATGGTCAGTACGTGAAGGTCGAGCATCAGAGGCCCGGTGAGTTGGCACAACTTATGGAAATACCAATGTGGAAATGGGAGATGATCAATATGGACATTGTGGTGGGGTTACCTCGCAATCCACGTAGGTTTGACTCAGCTTGGGTAATAGTGGATCTGTCACGCCCCAAAACCGAGGGACGAGAGCCGAACGTAACCGGGTGAACCCAGTCAAGCGGACATGGATTTCCTTTCCTACCCAACCTGTTTCCCTCGTATATACAATGCACCATATTATATATGAAATAAAAACATAGGATTTAAGTGTGGGTTTACAAACTTAAGTTCGTTTCTCTTTTAGCATTTCAAAGATTGATTTCCAAAACATACACAATACATACATAACATTCCAATATGGACCAAGATTCCGAATACCTACAGATACTACCCAAAATACATATATACACCCACATCATGTCTATGGAGCCTCTACGAATACGAGGAGTTTATACAATACTTACCGGCAACAAGGCCCCGGCTATACCTTACAATAAATAACATACTCAAAAGAGATGGAATGAATAACAAAAGGCCCAGGTAGGAAGTGGGGATCACCAGTACTTGCTGAAAGATAAGAAGGAGGCACCACTAACGGCGAGCTGAGCTACCTGCTATGGACCCACCTCCATCTACATAAAAGATGTAGCGCCCCCAGCAAAAGGTACATTAGTACTGTGGAATAGTACTAGTATGTATGAGAAATCTTTACTTAATGTAAAATCAAGAGATGAACAGATAGAAAGCAGTTAAAGGAACCAACACATAGTGCACATTGATAAAGAAAACAACTACAATTGAGAGCCTCACAGATTCTCATTTCATCACAATCACATTTCTGGTTTATTACATTCTGTTGCGGCGTGCAACACGATCCCACCGTTACCGTTTACACCTCACCCTTATTACCTCTCCACCCTTATTACTACGTATTGCGGCATGCAACCCGATCACACCTTACATTTCTGTTGTGGCGTGCAACCCGATCCCACCGTACAGTTTACACTCCACCCTTGTTACCTCTCCACCCTTATTACTTCTTGTTGCGGCGTGTAACCAGATCCCACTGGACCATCACATTTCATAGCAAACAATAACATCCCAACCAATCATGTGCTCACAATAGTCTTTATCATCCATTATTTCAACCACAAAGATGCTCATAAACAAGAATGTAAATTTGTTACAACCAACAATCCATATGAAGTTAAGCCACAATAAACCATGCCAACAATGAGTCATATATGATATTTCAATGGTCATTTAGTTCAATTAGATCAATTGACAATTTCCTCTCATCACTTCTTACATAGCCCTTATCACTTATATACATTTACACATTTTAGTTTGTTATCATTCTTTCATACCAACATACTCAAGCATTTAACGAACCTTGCACATGATAGAGTAATCACATAGAAATCACCTTTCACGATTTCAATTAGCACGATAGTCGACTAAAAAATATCAGAGAATGAAATCTCACACCTCAACTCAATCGGGCAATCAATTCACATATACTCAGCAAGAAACTCATACCTAATGTTTGGACACCAACATGGTGACTCTACGAAGATTAAAGTTAGCCATACATTCTGTTGCGGCGTGCAACCCGATCCCACCCTTGCCATTTACACCTCACCCCTTTTACCTCTCCACCCTTATTACTACGTGTTGCGGCATGCAACCCGATACCACTTTACATTTCTGTTGCGGCGTGCAACCTGAACCCACCGTACAGTTTACACTCCACCCTCTTTACCTCTCCACCCTTATTACTTATTGTTGCGGCGTGCAACCCGATCCCACCGGACCATCACATTTCATGGCAAACAATAACATCCCACAATTCAACCACAGGGTTTCATATCATCAAGAGTACAATTTCATAACACCCAACCAATCATGTTTTCACAATAGTGTTTATCATCCATTATTTCAACCACAAAGATGCTGATAAACAATAATGTAAATTCGTTACAACCAACAATCCATATGAAGTTAAGCCACAAGAAACCTTGCCAACAATGAGTCATATATGATATTTCCATGGTCATTTAGTTCAATTAGATCAATTGACAATTCCCTTTCATCACTTGTTACATACCCCTTATCACTTATATACATTTACACATTTGAGTTTGTTATCATTGTTTCATACCAACATACTCAAGCATTTAATGAACCTTGCACATGATAGAGTAATCACATAGAAATCACCTTTCACGAATTCAATTAGCACGATAGTCGACTAAGAAAAATCATAGAATGAAATCTCACACCTCAACTTAACCGGGCAATCAATTCACATATACTCAGCAAGAAACTCATATCGAATGTTTGGACACCAACATGGTGACTCTATCAAGATTAAAGTTAGCCATACATACCTCGAGTCTTCCCCTTTTTAATTTCTATCACAATCCAGCAGACCGTCTAGCACCGTCAATCTATTCCACAATGTGACATATTTCACTTAGAATTAGGAATCTTGTACTGAATTGAGAATTTTATCAAACACTATGTGACCCCTTGGACTACTAACACCCTTTTGAGAATTATTACCCAAACTTGTTTTTCCCTTTACTAGATTACGTGGTTTAACTCACATGCATGCAAGATTTCACTTTTTATTTTCAAGAACCAACCTATGTGTGTTTTATTCTTGCACAAAATCTGAGATATTGGGGAAATAGGGTGAAGACTCGTCTCTTTGAGTGAAGAAGATGACAATATGATAATTTCCGGGCTTGAGTGATTTTGGAAGAATCGAATTGAATGTTGTTGAAACCTTTCTCTCTCAAGAACCCCCTCATTCTCTCTCTATTTTTGGTCAGATAATCGTTATAAATGAAGGGAAGGGGTGTTTTACAAAATAGGGGGTCGGGTCTTAAATTTAGAAAATAGGAGCCCCGACACAGAGATACGATCAGGAATGCGTTCGCATTCCTGCTATGCAGTTTGCATTCATGTCGCATAGTTGGCCTTCAAATGGGCAAAAATGGGAACCACACTACCCAGGTGTGCGACCAGTATGCGGTCCAAATAATTGTTATGCGATCACAAAGTGTGTCGCATAACCTCCCTCGCAAAAACAATGGGGCCTTTATTCGTGAAACATGATCGCATTCTAGGCCGCATAGCTGTCCTAAAAATGGACAGGAAACTGTCCAGGTATGCGACAACTATGCGGTCCGCATACCTGTTATGCGATCGCATAGTGCGTCTCATAACTCGCAATTTCTACAAAATTTAATCTTTCAAGTTCTTGGATACTTTTTACTCAAAATAGGACCGTTCTAAGAATTTCTACAGCTATAACAACACAGGGACCTATTCGGGCATTATTTTAGTCATAGAAATTTTATTCCAAGGGGTTACACATTACTCAAATAGTCACAACATACACAATTATGGCACAACTTGGGAAGTTACAGTAGTAGAGCAATTAAGGGGAAAAAATAGGGTGCTTTTGCACAAAAGTTAACCTAACATATAATTTCTTAGAGATGACGGTTCGCACAATCACTACTAGACTTATTCAAACAAATGAGGACAGTTTTCTTTCATTTCATTTTTCGTTTCCCACGTGGCTTCCTCAACTTGCTGACTTCGCCACAACACTTTAACTGAAGCAATTCCTTTGTTCCTCAACCTACGGACTTGCCTGTCAAGAATAGCAACCAGAACCTCATCATTTACCTCAATAGTCTCAACTGGCACGATGGCTGATGGTTCTCCAACCCCTTTCTTCAACATAGACACATGGAACACCGGTTGCACTAATGACATGTCAGGGGGAAATTCCAGCCGATTGGCCACCTGTACTATCCTTTGAGCGACCCGATATGGCCCGACATACATAGGGCTCAATTTTCCTTTCTCCCCAAACCGCATTACTCCCTTCATTGGAGACACCTTTGAGAACACCCAATCATCTACTTGGAACTCCAAATATATACGACGAACGTCTGTGTACGAATTCTGATGACTCTTAGCAGTTTTCATCATCTCCTGAATGATGTAAGTTTTCCCATACCTTGGTGCACAAGATCCGGTCCTAGAAATTCCACCTCACCAACCTCGAACCATCCAATCAGAGACCTACACCTCCTTCTGTGCAATGCCTCAGATGGGGCCATCTGAATACTAGCATGGAAACTGTTATTATAAGCAAATTCTATAAGCGGCAAGTGTTCTTCCCAACTACCCTTGAAATCTAATACACAACACCGCAAAATATCTTCAAGCGTCTGAATAGTCCGCTCTTCCTGTCCATTAGTTTGTGGATGGAATGACGTGCTGAGATTTACCTTAGTACCCAAACCTTGCTGAAATTTCATCCAAACGTTAGCTGTGAACTGGGCCCCTCTATCCGAGATAATAGAAACTGGAGTGCCATGAAGCTTGACTATTTCATTGATATACAACTAAGCATACTATTCTACAGTATCGGTGGACTTGACTGGCACGAAATGCGCCGATTTCGTGAGTCGATCCATTATCACCCAAATCGAGTCGAACCTACGTGGAGTGCGAGGTAGCCCCACCACAAATTCCATATTGACCATCTCCTATTTCCACATCGGTATTTCCATAGGTTGCGTCAATCCACCGGGCCTCTGACGCTCGGCCTTCACTTCATGACAAGTCGGACACCTAGCCACAAAGTCTGCCACACCCCTCTTCATACCATTCCACCAATAAATCTCTTTGAGATCGTGATACATCTTCGTAGAACCTGGGTTTACTGCATACCTGGAGTTGTGAGCCTCTGCCATCACCCTTTCCCGGAGATCATCCACATGTGGAACACATAACCTCTCTTCATACCGCAGGACACCGTCATCATTGCCGAGTGAGAATGTTGAATTCTTGTGATTTAAAATTGCTTCCCTCAATTGTGCCAAAGCCGGATCCCTGAATTGCTTTCCCTTGACTTCTGCTACAAGCGAATATTGTGCTCCATTACGCGCCACGACATCCCCTTCGTTTGAGGTCGAAATAAAGACCCCCGGACTAGCCAAGTGATAAGCTTCCCGATCCAAAAGCCTCTGACAGGCTGCCAAATGTGCCAAGCTACACATGGATTTCCGACTAAGAGCGTCGGCTACTACATTCGCGTTGCCTGGATGGTACAAAATGTTCGTATCATAGTCCTTGAGCAACTCTAACCACCTCTGCTGCCTTAAGTTCAACTCTTTCTGCTTGAATAAATATTGAAGACTCTTGTGGTCTGTGAACACGTCAACATGGACCCCACAATGATAATGCCGCCAGATTTTTAATGCAAACACAACCGCCGCGAGCTCCAAATCACGTGCCGGATAATTCATCTCATCATTCCTGAGCTGCCTTGAAGCATACACTATAACTTTACCCCATTGCATCAATACACACCCCTAACCAACCCTC
This sequence comes from Nicotiana paniculata, assembly GCA_005239505.1. Taxonomy (NCBI): domain Eukaryota; kingdom Viridiplantae; phylum Streptophyta; class Magnoliopsida; order Solanales; family Solanaceae; genus Nicotiana; species Nicotiana paniculata. The sequence continues at coordinate 57,815 of ML316332.1, read as the reverse complement.
GACACATCACAATAAACCATAAATCCCTCTGAACCTTCTAGCTAGGTCAACACTAGTGCCGAAGTCAATCTTGATTTTAATTCCTGAAAACTCTTTTCACATGCACCGGAACACTGAAACGTAACTACTTTCTACGTCAACTTAGTCAGTGGGGAGAGAAGAGCAGAGAATCCCTCCACTAACATCTGATAATACCCAGCTAGACCCATGAAACTGCGAATCTTTGTCGGGGTCGTTGGCCTAGGTCAATCCTTCACCGCTGGAATCTTCTGGGGATCAACCGGAATCCCCTCCCTGGAAACAACATGGCCTAAAAAGGTGACTGATTCTAGCCAAAACTCACATTTTGAAAACTTTGCATACAATTGGTGCTAATGAAGAGTCTGTAAACCTGCCCTCAGGTGATTAGCAAGATCTTCCTGACTCCACGAATAAACAAATATATCGTCAATGAAGACAATCACAAAGGAGTCAAGAATCGGTTTGAAAACCTTACTCATAAGATCCATAAAAGTTGTTGGGGCGTTGGTTAGCCCAAAAGACATTACCAGAAATTCAAAGTTCCCATATCGAGTCCTGAAGGCAGTCTGAGGAATATCCTGCTCCTTGATTTTTAACTGATGATACCCGGACCGCAAATCAATCTTTGAGTAGGGCTTAGCACCTTGCAACTGGTCAAACAAATCATCTATTCGAGGCAATGGGTACTTATTTTTTATGGTGACCTTGTTGAGTTGCCAATAATCGATTCACATCTGAAGCGATCTGTCTTTCTTTCTGACAAAAAGAAGATGTGCACCCCAAGGCGACACACTTGGCCGAATGAAACCTGTTTCTAATTGATCTTTCAATTGTTCCTTTAGCTCTCTCAATTCTGCTGGCGCCATTCGGTAAGGTTGAATAGATATTGGTTGCGTATCTGGAAATACATCAATCCCAAAATCGATCTCTTTATCTAGTGGAATCCCATGAAGCTCGTCCGGAAATACTTCAAGAAATTCATTCACAGCAGGCACAGATTCGGGAGCAGGCACCTCTAAAGTGGTGTCCGCAACCCGAACCAAATGATAGATGCACCCTTTCCTGATCATTTTTTAGGCTTTAAGGTAGGAAATGAGTCTACCTCTTGGCACAACATTATTCCCCTCCCATTCGGTAACTGATTCATTAGGAAACTCAAGCCTCATAATCCTGGTTCGGCAGTCGAGTTTACCAAAGCACCAATAGAGCCAATTCATCCCCATAATTACGTCAAAATCTACCATTTCTAACTCAATAAGACAGGTCGTGGCATCCCGTCCATGCACCGTGACAACAAAATTTCTATAGACTCGCACGACAGCAGTGTAATCACCAACCGGAGTCGTCACAGAGAACGGCTCGTGAAGCTTTTTGGATTCTATCCCAAAACTTGAAGTAATAAATGGAGTACCATATGACAAAGAATACCCGGGATCAATAAGAGCATAAACATCATGAGACTGAATAGTCAGAATACCAGTGACAACATCAGGAGAATCCTCGGCGCTCTGGCGACCACTCAAAGCAAAAAACCGGTTGGGTCCCCTTGACCCCGCGCTCCACCTCTAGCTACTACGCGCCCTACTGGTGTTGGAGGGCGTGCTGAGGATGTACCGGCTTATGGACTGGAGTGCTGAGCAGCACTCCTACCTATGCCCTGACTGCGCATGACAATCTCGCTTAACATGGCCCCTCACTCTGTATCTATAGCATACCAGAATATCCAATTAACAAGGCTCAGTATGAAATCTCCCACAATTAGGGCATGGGACCCTCCGCTGCTGCTGGAACATTCCACCTGAATGACCTGCCTGATGAAACCTCCTGCTATGTGAACCGAGTCCAAAATGACCTCCATACTCATAACTGTGCCCTAATGGCAGCACACTGTTTGAGGACTGAGCATATGACTGAGATGGCCCTGATGATCCTCTCCCAAGGGCTGATCTCACACCTCCAACTAAGCTCCAAGGGTTGCCCGCTGACCGGGCCCTACTACTTCTCTCTGTATCCATACTTATTTTCAATTTCCGAGCCTCTATAGCTTGGGAAAATCCCACTATTTTCCCATAATTAATATCTGAATGCAAGGTAGTTGTAGCAGCTTCATTAACAACCAAGGGACCAAGGCCCTGAACAAACCGTCGAACTCTGGCCTCCATAGTCATCATCATGTGAACATCATATTTGTAAAAGCACACAAACTCCATATGATACTCCCACACAGTCATGTTGCCCTGCGTAAGGACCTCGAACTCCGCAGCACGGGCCATCATAGTCTCGGCAGGAAAGAAATGATCAATGAAGGCATCAACAAATTCATCCCACTTTGTCGGAGCTATCCACTCTCCACGGGAACTTTCCCACATTTCAAACCATGAATATGACGCTCCCTTCAGACGATAGGAAGCCAATACAACCCCCTCTGTCTCAGTAGACCTCCTAACTCGGAGGGTCTGGTACATCTCAACAATAAACTCCTGAGGGTCGGGCTCTGGGTCGGTGCTTGTGAACTCTGGAGGGGCTAACCGCATAAACTAATTAACCCTGGAACATGAAGAATCCCCTTGCTCGCTAGAGGATGCAGGGGCAACATGTGATCTTTGGGCGTGGGAGGCCACTAACTGGATTAACATCTGAATAGCTCCCCTGAGGTCCCCATCAGAAATATCGGGACCGGAAGCTAGGACTGAAGAAGGATCAGGAACATCAGCAGGAGGGATGGTAGCACCCTCCACTGGAGCATGAATAGGAATATCCTGGCCTAGGAAGGAAGCGTCAGGCAGATTGAGGGTCGGGAAATCATTCTCACCCGCACCATCAGATAAACAATTCACGGACACTCCTGGGGTGGCATTGGCCTCTAGGCCGAGTCGAGCTCTCTTCTTGCGTGCCATTTACTGAAAATCAGAACAATGCACGAGTTAGGAATAGACAACCTTACCTCCCACCACATCGCACTATATAGAATAGTAATAAAAGGGTACTTACGTAAATGTCCATGCAGCCCCCTCATTATAGATGTGGTTGACAACTCACATATAAGAAGCGCTCTACGAGACACGGCTTCGAGACATCCTAGGAAACCTTTAAAACCTTCGGCTCTGATACGAAGTTTTTCATGCCCCAAAACCGAGGGACGTTATAAAAGAGATGCACAAATAGAAAGCGAGTTGAGCTACCTGCTATAGACCCACCTACATCCATATAAAAGATGTAGAGCCCCCGAAAAAAGGGACGTTAGTACTGTGGAATAGTACTGGTATGTATGAGAAAACTTATTCAAAGTAAAATCAAGAGATGCACAGATAGAAAGCAGTTAAAGGAACCAACACATAGTGCACAGTAATACAGAAAAAAGTACAATTGAGAGCCTCACAGATTCTCATTTCATCACAATCACATTTCCATTTTATTACATTTTGTTGCGGCATGCAACCCGATCCCACTGTACCGTTTACACTCCACCCTTGTTACATCTCCACCCTTATTACTACGTGTTGCAGCGTGCAACCCGATCCCACCTTACATTTTTGTTGCGGTGTGCAACCCGATCCCACCGTACAGTTTATACTCCACCCTTGTTACCTATCCACCCTCATTACTTCTTCTTTCGGCGTGCAACCCTATCTCACCGTACCATCACATTTAATGGAAAAAAATAACAACCCACAATTCAATTATAGGGTTTCAAGAGTACAATTTCATAACACCCAACCAATCATGTGTTCCCAATAGTATTTATCATCCATTAATTCAACCACAATGATGCACATAAACAAGAATGTAAATTCATTACAACCAACAATCCATATGAAGTTATGCCACAGTAAACATTGCCAACAATGAGTCATATACGATAATTCCATTGTCATTTTGTTCAATTAGATCAATTCACAATTCCTTTTCATCACTTGTTACATAGCCCTTATCACTTAGATACATTTACACATTTGAGTTTATTATCATTCTTTCATACCAACATACTCAAGCATTTACCGAACCTTGCACATGATAGAGTAATCACATAGAAATTAGCTTTCACGATTTCAATTATCATGATAGTCGACTAAAAAAAATCAGAGAATGAAATCTCACACCTCAGCATAATCGGGCAATCATTTCACATATACTCAGCAGGAAAGTCATACTGAATGTCTGGACACAGACATGGTGACTTTACGAAGATTAAAGTTAGCCATACATACCTCGAGTCGTCCCCTTTTTAATTTCTATCACAATTCACCAGACCGTCTAGCACCGTCAATCATTTCCACAATGTGACATATTTCACTTAGAATTAGTAATCTTGTACTCAATTGAGCATTTTATCAAACACTATGTGACCCCTTAGACTAATAACCCCCTTTTGAGAATGTTTACCCAAACTTGTTTTTCCCTTTACTAGATTACGGAGTTACGGGGTTTAACTTGCATGCATGCAAGATTTCACTTTTTATTTTCAAGAACCAACCTATGTGTGTTTTATTGTTGCATAAAATCTGAGAAATTTTGGAAATAGGGTGAAGACTTAACTCTTTGGGTGAAGAAGATGACAATAACTTTATAATTTTCGGGCTTGAGTGATTTTGGAAAAATGAAATTGAATGATGTTGAAACCTTCTCTCTGAATAACTCCTTTCTTCTCTCGCTATTTTTGGTCAGAAAATCGTTAAAAATGAAGCGAAGGGGTGTTTTATAAAATAGGGGTTCGGGTCTTAAATTTAGAAATGAGGAGCCCCGACATACAGATATGGTTAGGCATGCGATCGCATTCCTTCTATGCGGTTCGCATTCCTGTCGCATAGTTGGCCTTTAAATGGGGCAAAACGGGAACCACATTGCCCAGATATGCGATCGCAAAGTGCGTCGCATAACCTCCCTCGCAAAAACCATGGGGCAAGAATGCGAAACCTATGCAGCCCGCATTCATGAAATGCGATCGCATTCTAGGCTGCATAGTTGTCCTCAAAATGGACAGGAAACTGTCCAGGTATGCGACCACTATGCGGTCCGCATACCTGTTATGCGATCGCATAGTGCGTCGCATAACGCGCAATTTCATGAAAATTTAATCTTTTAAGTTTTGGGATACTTTTTACTCAAAATAGGAGCTTTTTAAGAATTTCTACAGTTATAACACCATAGGGACCTATTCGGGCATTATTTTAGTCATAGAAATTTTACGAGTCTTCATAGGATCAGCTCAAGAAGTCGACGCATTTCTACCCAGTCAAGTCCACCGATACTGCAGAACAGTACGCTTAGTTATATATCAAATAAATCGTCATGCTCCATGGCACTCCAACATCTAGTATCTTGGATTGAGGGCCCCAGTTCATAGCTAACTTTTGGAAGATATTTCAGCAAAGTTTGGGTACGCAGGTAAATCTCAGTACAACATTCCATCGACGGACACATGGGTAGGCAGAGCGGACCATTCAGACGCTTGAAGATATATTACGGGCTTGTGTATTAGATTTCAAGGGTAGCTGGGATGAACACTTTCCAGAATTTGCTTATAATAACAGTTTCCCTGCTAGTATTCAGATGGCCCCATTTGTGGCATTATACAGAAGGAGGTGTAGGCCTCCGCTTGGATGGTTCGAGGTTGGCGAAGCGGAACTGCTAGGACCGGATCTTATGCACCAAGCTATGGAAAAAGTTAAAGTCATCCAGGAAAGGATGAAGACTACTTAGACTCGTCATAAATCCTATGCTGGCGTTCGTCGAAGAGATTTGGAGTTTAAAGTAGATGATTGGGTATTCTTGAAGTTGTCTCCCATGAAAGAAGTGATGCGGTTTGGGAAGAAAGGGAAATTGAACCCTATGTATGTCGGGCCGTATCGGATTGCTCAAAGGATAAGACAGGTGGCTTATAGGCTGGAATTGCCCCCTGAGATGTCAATAGTGCACCTAGTGTTTCATGTGTCCATGTTGAAAAAGGTGATTGGGGATCCATCCGCCATTGTGCCGGTTGAGATGGTTGAATTAATGAATGATTGTCATATGAAGAGGTTCCAGTTGCTATTCTTAATAGCCAAGCCTGTAGATTGAGGAACAAAGAGATTGCTTCTGTTAAAGCACTATGCGATCGCATAACATGTATGCAGACCGCATAGTGGTCGCATACCTGGACATTTTGCTGTGAATTTTGAAGACAGGTATGCCGACTAGACTACGATCACATCCACGAATGCGGGCTGCATAGTTGTCGCATTCTTGCACCTTGACTTTTGCGGAGGGAGTTATGCGACGCACTATGCGATTGCATAATAGGTATGCGGACCGCATAGTGGTCGCATACCTGCGCAATCTACTTTTCTTTTTGGCGCATTTGAGGGCCGATTATGCGACATGAATGCGGACCCCTAGTTTATTAAAACACCTCCCCCCTTTCATTTTAGGCTCATTTTCTGATTAATTAGATAAAGGGGTGAGTGTGTTCTATAGAAAGAGAGAGTTTAATATTCCTCAATTTGTTCCTCCATCACTACTCAGGCCTGGAATTGATCATGTAGGACACCATTTTCATCACTACAAGAGGTAAACTTCTACCCCATCAACCTAAATTTCCAGATTTTTGTTAAAATGAAACATGATTAGGTGAGTTAAGGGGGAATTCTGATTCAAAGTATGTATGGCTAACTTTAATCTTTGTAGACTTACCTTGTTGGTGTCCGAGCACATGATATGAAATTCTTTCTTGAGCACATGTGAATTGATTGTCCTGCTGTGTCGAGGTGTACGAGTTCATTCTCTGATTTTTTTCTTAAGTCGATTACCATACTAAGTGAGATTATGAAGGGTGATTTATCTGTGCTTATCCTACCATGTCTACGGTTCTTTAAATGTTCGAATATGTCTATATGGCAGTATGTGCTATTAAATAAAGGAATGTTAACGTACTCTAATGTGGAAAGGTATCTAGTTGCTATGGGCCGAGTGTGGGAAATTATGAAAAGAAACCCTGGATTGATTGAATTGAGTTAAATATTGACAGCATCACCATATGTGAATTACTGTTTGGTAAGGATTATTGTTCCTTGACTTTATGTAGGTTTTGGTTGATATGAACTTGTGTTCTTGATTGCGAAGATCCATGTGATATAATTGTTGGTTATTGTTGTTATGAAATAGGAACGTACGGTGGGAACGGGTTGCGCGCCGCAACACGAAGTAATAAGGGTGGAGAGGTAATAAGGGTGAAATGTGATTGTACGGTGGGATCAGGTTGCGTGCTGCAACACAAAGTAATAATGGTGGAGAGGTAATAAGGGTGAGATAAGCATGTACGTATGGATCGGGTTGCGCGCTGCAACAGATGAATAATTGAAATGAGTAATTGTGGAATCTCAATTTGTAAAAAAAATAACTTCCTGTATATCTGTGTTGTACTTGTGTGGTTACCCTGACCGTCTTCCAACTGTGTATTGTGTGATTCTACTTGGAATAAACTTTGTTCATACATGCTAGTACTATTCAATGGTACTAACGTCCCTTTTGCCGGGGCGCTACCTCTTTTATATGGATGTAGGTGGTTCCACAGCAGGTAGGTCAAACCGCCGATAGTGGTGTTTCCCCGTCATACCTTCTGTAGATCCGGTGAGCCCCACATTCTCTCGGGGCCGTGTATAGTCTATATCGTCTCTATTGTATATGTTATGTCTTTTAAGGTATAGTCGGGTCCTTGTTGTCGGGAAGTATTTTGTAAAACCTTAGTACTCTTAGAGGCTCCGTAGACATGATGTGGGTTGTACATATATGTATTTTGGGCGGTAAATGTGTTTACTATTAATCGTGGTCCGAATCGGAATTATTGTATGTTTTGTGATTATCAAATGTTGAAATGACAAAGGATGAAATTAACTCAAGTAGTAGGTTCATGTTTAAAATCTAAATTGCTAATTCATGTGGAATAAGGAATATTGTAAACACGCGGTAACGCGTTGGGCAGGAAAGGCAATCCATGTCCGCTTGACCGGGATCACCCGGTTAGGCACCGGTCTCATCCCTCAATTTTGGGGCGTGACAACGGGACCCTGTCAAAAGGCACTGGCAGGTCTACATTCATGATACAGACTCGCTCAAATTTTTTGAAACGTGAAAAACAACAACGAAACTAAGAATTCGACCCCAAAACCAAATTGAATCAAACTTTAAACTTAGAGTTCTAGAATTCTCTTTCAATGCGCCGAACCGACCTATACTACTCATAATGACACCAAAATTTGCAAGCAAGTCATAAATGACATAACAGAACTATTCAGGTGTTAGAATTCTGTTCGCACCTCGATAACACAAAAACACGTCTCAAACCACAATATGAACTTAAGGAAACTCTTATTTTGATATTGGGCGCCGAAATGCTCCCGGGTCATCAACAACCCATTCCGAATATACGCCCAAGTCCAAAATCATAATACGAAGCTACCAAAACCGTCGCAACTTGATTCCGAGGTCGTTCACTCAAAATGTTGACCGAAGTCAAACTTGGCCTTAAAGACCAACCTTAAGGAACCAAGTGTTCCTATATCACTCTAAACAATTCCGAATCCCACACAACATGTCCCCGCAAGTCATAAATCATAATAAGCTGCTACGGGAAGTCTAATTTAAGGGGAAAAAGGTCCTGATAGAGAAGACGATTGGTCAGGTCGTTACAATTGACTACAACATAGTTAGAAGGATAAATATCGGGATTTGGCATAGAAATATTCTATAATTCCCGTTTGGGAAGGGGGATCTTCATGTCTGACTTATCGGATGAATGGTTGCTATTTTCTACGTGTTTCTTTCATCATCGACACCTTATGAAAGTCTTAAAGCAATGCTTTGCTTGATAAGAAGTTATTTACCGGTATTGGGTTGTTTTGAGCAGCTATTGTGATTAGGAGTTATCACTATGAGTGTTTGAGTCATGCGGTATATTATGTGATTACATCTGGGGTTACGTATATGGCTTGTTTCATCATGTTCAGACTTATTTAGTTTATAGTTGTGGAATTTTGATCTTGTAAATTAGTTCAAAAGTGGGAATTTGGTTTTAAGGTTTATGGTTCACGTTGGATTTTGAAATTTCAACTGTCTTGTGCTATTTTACCTATAGGTGTGGCGGCATTTGATGGTGTTGGAGACCAACACTTGGCACGTTCGAGGAGGAACGTATGTTTAAGTAGGAGAGGATGTAACGGGCCGACCGGTCGTTCCGAGAGTAATATCCCTGTTTCCCCCACTTTTGCTTCATTATATTTTGTTCAGCTTCATTACGTTGTGTTAGATTGGTTGGCTCGGGTTCGGAGTGATTTCTGGAGAGAAATGAGACACTTAGTCTCTTAAATTGGCTTAAAGTTAGAAAAGTCAACATGGAGTTGACTTATTTGTAAACGACCTCGGAATGTAGATTTCATGGTTTAGATAGCTTCGTTAGGTGATTTGGGACTTTGGAGTGTGTTCGGAAAATGGTTTTGATGTTCAGAGTAGAATTAGGCTTGAATTGGCAAAATTGTGTTTTTGGCGATTTCCGATCGACAGTGGAAATAAGCTATCGGGGTCGGAATGGAATTCCAGAAGTTTGAGTAGGTTCGTAGTGTCATTTTGGACGTGTGTGGAAATTTTCAGGTCATTCGGGTGTGTTTTTAATGGTTTCGGCATCATTGGCGAAATTTAGAAATCTCAAAGTTCATAGGCTTGAATCCGGTGTGATTTTAGTGTTTTGGCGTCGTTTGTGGTGTTTCAAGGGCTCGACTAAGTTTTTATAAGGTTATGGGATGTGTTTTCATGTTTGGTTAAGGTCCCAAGGGCCTCGGGTGAGTTTCAGGTGGTTAACAGATCGATTTTTTTATTTGGGAGGTAGTTGTTTTACTTGTTTCTATTGCAGGCATATTTGTTCTTCACGATCACATAGAAGGGTCCGCGATCGCATAAGCTAAGTTGGGCAGGGGTGAAATTTTCTCTATGCGATCGCAGAGGTCAGATCGCGATAGTGTGTGGCTGTGATGTTATGCTACGCGAATACGTTGCCAAGGTTGCGTTCGCGTAGACGAGAGTGAGCTGGTGAGGAGTGGAAGGATTTGTGCTATGCGGTCACGTGGCAAGGGCCGCGATCGCGTGGGATTTTCCTCCATCGCGTAGGGTAAGTTGATTGGCCATGTTTTGTTGTGCTTCGCGATCGCGTGGCTTTTTCCTTGATCACGATGAGGGGAGCAGCTAGGCAGAATATTTAAATAGTGGTCTTCGCAATTTTTTGTCCATTTTCCTCCATTGTTGAGCAGTTTTAGAGCTTTTCGAGAGGGATAGGAGAGGGAACCGAAGGGAAACACTTGGAAGTAAGATTTTTTTACGTCATAACTCGATTTTATGTTGTTTTTTAGGTAATTAGACCTGAAATTAGATGGATTTAAACCCAAAATTTTGGGAAGTTAGGGCATGAGAAATTGTGACTTTATTAGTAATTGAAGGGGCTATTGTGGTCCCATTTTGATGTTCTTGGTATGTATAGAATCGAGAAAGGATGAGGATCATTGTGATGCAGTTTTCATAGAAGTTCGACATGTGGGCCCGGGGGTCGGGTTTGGCCAATTTCGAGAATTTTTGTTAAAATTGATAGTTTTCGAGTAGGCTTTGTTTCCCTTAGAGTATTTTGATGATATGAATTTGTTTTCGAATATATTCGGGGTGTGCTGAGGCCGATTCGAGGGCCAAAGGCATCCAGAAATAAATTTTCATCCGGTTTGAGGTAAGTAATGAATGTAAATCTTGTCCTGAGGGTATGAGACCACGAACTTTGTATTTTCTCACTATTTTTAGAGTTGCGCACATGCTGGATGACGAGTGTGCGGAGTGCACCGATTGTGGATTTGGATTTCGTCCTTACCGTGACTACTGTGTTGATTTAAGATTCATACTCAGTGATGCTATGTTTTACTGATTTTTGAAACTCAGTCTTATTTATTCCATTTGATACATAAAAAAAATTATATTTTGGCTGAGTACCCTGTTTTACCGATACCCCGAGTGGCTTGAGAGGTTTCATAAGGAGTGAGGAAGAGTTCCTGTGTTTTGAGAAATGTATATGGATCGGGTTGAACACCGCAGAAATATATACATGGATCGAGTTGCATGCCTCATCGAGATATGTTGGATCGGGGTTCACGCTGCAGCGAGATGCATGGATTGGGTTGCACACCGCAATGATACAGCGCTTGAGCTATAGGAGCCCCTCCAGAGTCTTTACACACCCTAGTGAGCGCATGTACCTACTTAACGCAAGTGCTGAGTGACGAGTGATTAGAAGGCATGAGTGACTGTGAGGTATGCTCGAGGGGCTGCTTATGAGTGACTATGAGGTATGCCCGAGGGGCTGATTCTGGGTGATGTTACGCCCCGAGGGGCAGTTTCTGATACATCTTTTACCTGAGAGGCTACTTATGATTTATTTCATTTTTACACTAAAATTCTTGGATATTTTTCTGAAATTGTTGGAAATTACACTTTTCGAAGGGGTTTACTGGAATTGGATTTATAAGCGTGATGATTTAACGTATACACTGTTGGAAAGAGAGATTGTGCTTATTGTGGAATGATGATTTGACTTTATGTGTTTCATACTTCTTAGACCTGATTTATTTTCATTAGTACTGAGTTGGCGTACTCACATTACTCCCTGCACCTTGTGTGCAAACCGAGGTACTAGGGCAGAGTGAGTTGTGTATCTGTTCCAGAGACTTCTTGGAGATTTTGCGAGGTAGTTTCACGCGTCCGCAGCCCTACTCTCTCCTACTTACTATTATAGATGTGTTTTCCAGAGTTGTATTTTTTTTAGATGCCCATGACCAGTAACCCCAGGATCTTGGGGTTGTATTTAATATTCGGTGTAGCTTTATCTGTTTTAAAATGATTAAATGGAACCCTTATGGGTTATCAGTTTAGTTATGATATAAATGAAATATTATTTACAATTTGAGTGTGGATTTGGCTGGCCGAGTTTCACGATAGGCGCCATCACGACTCATTTAAATTTGGGGTCGTGACAATAATAAAGCCATAACGATACGGCAAGGGAGTCAACAATAGAATCAATATCATCCCGGCAAGGGAAAACAACTATAACCAATCTCACCAAGTTACTAATTTTCACGTAGTAATTCTCAACTCGAGCCAATACTCAACAATGATCAATACCAAAGAAACACCACCAACATAGATAATTGTCAAATTAAACTCAAGTAATGCTTAATGCAAAATCACATAAATCACGATATTTGACTCACGACATGCTTGACACCAATGTATAGATACTCGTCACCACACCTACACGTTTCACAATATACTAACACGTAGTAAACAAACACAATACCTATTCCTTGAAGCTAAGGTTAAACCAAGCACTTACCTCGAATTCCATGACCAAGCTGAATCGTCAATTACCGCTTTCCCTTAAGAATTCGCCTCCAATTCGATTGTATCTAGACGTAATTAGCTTAACAATATAAATAAATGCTAAATAATCCAACCCCAATGCTTAATTATGAGTTTTGTATTATTCTTCCAAAAAAGTCAAAAATCGACCCCGAGCCCGCTTGGTCAAAACACGAGGTTCAGAACAAAACCCGATCACCCATACACCCACGAGCCCGAGTATATAATTAGTTTCGGAATCCGACCCCAAATCCAGGTCTAAATTCCCAAATTTTAAAAATCCCTATTTCTCCAAAAATTCCTAATTTTCTACCCTTCATGAAAAATATTTTGGCCTAAAAATCTAATGGCGTTGATGGAAGTTGGAGGAAATGAGGTTAAGAACACAACCTATGATTTGGTGATGAAGTCCCTCTTCAAAAATCGGCTAAGGTTGGATTCTATGGAAAGAGATGTGAAATTATGGCCTATTCCTGTTTTTGTTACTGTTTTAACCCCTGGAAAGACCCTCTACGCGATCGCAAGAGGTGTGATGTATCCGCATAGCACTGGCCCTATTGTCCTTTGTGTTTGCGTGCCTCTGCCGCGTTTGCATTGGTTTTTTTTTTTCAAATTCCCTAACCAGCCCTCCTAAGATTATGCGTTCGCGTGTGACCTACGCATTTGCATAGAGTATTAGCTCCCCTCGCCCAACTCCCCTCCTAAAGTTGTGTGTTCGTGATCCACTGACCGCGTTCTCATAGTACAAATCCAGCCCTAGCCCCAGTGCCAATTACTCTTCGCATTCGCGGGGATTACCACGCGCTCGCATAGTAAAAACCACCAGACATTGGAAAATAGCTACTTCACCAGATTTTCTAATTCAGAAACACCCCGATACCTATCCGAAACTCATCCGAGCCCTCGGGAGTCCAAACAAAAAAAGCACACAACCCCAAAAAATCCTACGTACTTACTCGCACGAACAAATTTCCAAAATAACATCTTAAACAATGAATTTAGCATCAAAATCAATGAAAATCTCAATAACTTTCAAAGATTCAAATTCCACAACTACGGGTCGGAATCACATCAAATGACCTCCGTTTCTTACCAAATGTTATAGGCATCACTAAAATACTATATTAAACCTATACCGGGCTGTGGAACCAAATACGGACCTAATAACATCAATTTCAGTAAAATAATATGTTTAAAAAACTCATTGCTCGGGCTTGGGAACTCGGAATTCAGTTCCGGGCATTCGCCAAAGTCCCATATTTCCCTACAGACCCTCCGGGACCGTGAAATCACGAGTGCGGGTCCGTTTACCCATAATGTTGATGGAAGTCAACATAAATTCAAATTTAAAGGAAAAATTAGCATTTTTTTTCTGTTTTTCATATAAAAGCTTTATGGATATACGCCTGTATTGAGCGTGCAAAGCAAGGTGATATAAAAGGAGGTTTTCAAGGACTCGCAACACAATTTTGACTTATAAAATGAGAGATGACTTTTTGGGTCATCACATAACTATAGGTCTATTTTTATACTATTAATTCATTGGTATCCAGGCACGCGCTTTGCATGTGTATCTCGTATAAATAATAAATAGATTTTATTCAAAAGCAGTTGTAAGATTTAATATTCATGCATATTTTAACAAAATTTGATAAGTCATTAATGAAAAATTAATTATACAAAAATTAGTGTTATTGAAACTTGTAACTTAATGTGGACATCTTTTAATTGTACTACCATACGGTAGCATTCCTAAAAAGAATCATTCTTTCCTTTTTAATCAATCCCTGATGAACTTGCTCTAGTTGACGATGAATTGTTGGTATATCAAGTTCTATGGTGCTTTCCATGCATAGTAATAATGCTTCTAAGTCATTAGACTTGGATAACAGCGGTAACGCTTGTTACGACCCCAAATCCTAAATAGACCGTGATGGCGCCTATGGTGGAACTAGGCTAGCCAATAATCACATAATTACAGTTTCTTTCCAAAATTCCAACCATTTTCAACATTTCATAAAAGTGTATAGAATTACTGAATCCATTAGGCAAATAAACAGTTAAATAGTCTAACCATCCCCAATACCCGGAGTCAACATGTCATGAGCATCAAAGAAATATGTGAAAAGGTTATAATACAAAACCTCCGAACGAATGACTAGATACAACATATGAAGGGAAAAAAGAGATGTTGCAGACGGTGAACAACAACCTCTATATCCCGAACTCCGGCTCCGCACGGAATAGATGGCTAACGCTCAGTATTAGCACTTGTATCTGCACACAGGGGTGCATGGAGTAATGTGAGTACACCAAATCAATAGTAATGAAAATAAATCAGGTCTATGCGGCAAGAAACATATAAAATCAATATCATCAGTTCACAAAATACACATCCTTTCTTTCCAACAGTATATACATCGATATATGAAATCAACATGCCTTAAAAGCCAACTTCAGTAAAATCATTTGAAAAATGTGTTTTCAAACAATTTCCAAAATAAAAATAACCGAAGGATTTAGTATAAAATGAAATAAAGCATAAGAAGCCCCTCGGGAAAAAACATAAATCATAAATCGCCCCTCGGGTAGAACATCACTCAGCACCTCACAGCCACTACGTATCAGCCCCTCGGGCAACCTCATTGTCACTCATGCCTCCCAATCACTCGTCACTCAGCACTCGACACTCGCAATCAGTAGGTACCTGCACTCACTGGGGGTGTATACAGACTCCAAAGAGGCTCCTTCAGCCCTAGGGATAATATCAACCCACCTCGTGGTGTATTATATCATCATAATCAGGCCCTCGGCCTCACTCAACCAGAACTTTTCAAAAGCCCCTCGGGCGTATCAGTAAAATGGGGTACTCGACCCAAAACAACCTTTCTATATCCCAAAATAGTGTAAATAAGGATGAGTTTCAAAAACATTTAAGTACAATATGACTGAGTGTATATCATAACCCAAGGGGTCTAAACAAGTCGGCACGGTGCCCGAAACACGGGTTATAGCCCAAATGTAGCAATAGTCTTTATAACACAATATAACATATGATTTAGAGTAAAATACGCAACTCAATAGTTGTCACGGAGAGGACCAAGTCCAATCAAAAAAATAGTGCGCGCCGCATACTCGTCACCCGGTATGTATGCCATTCTAAAAATAGTGAGAAATATGAAGTCCGGGATTTCATACCCTTAGGACAAGACTACTAATCCGTGATGCTCTTGCCTCTTAAATTGGCTCCCGATTGCTCTGAATCTAACCAAAACCAGATTAACATCATCAATATACGCTTAAGTAACACAACCCAATAAAAAACTATCAATTTAGACAAAATTCTAAAAATCCGGCTAAACTTGAGCCCCGAGCCCACGTATCGGAATTAGATAAAATTTACATCACTAGAATCCTCATCCTCCCACGATTCTATACATACCAACAACACCAAACTCGGATCATAATTGTCCACTCAAATCCTCAAAAGAAAATTCCAATTCCATGCACTTAACTTCCCAAAATTTTGGGTTTAAATTCAACAATTTTCTTGTTTAATTACTTAGAAAATGACATAGAAACGAGTTATTAAGTTTAAAACATTACCTCCAAGTGAGACCCTTTGATTTCTTCTTCAAACCCTCTCAAACAGCTCTAAAACCGCTTATCAATGGAGGAAAATGGACAATGTTTCGCAACAATGGGCTTTAAAACATTCTGCGCAGCACTTATAATTCCTTCAGTGCGATCGCGACTCTCGCCATGCGATCGCGATGCACAAACCAGCCCACTCTATGTGATCTCATACCAACTCATGCGATGGCATAGAACCAATCTCCATCCCACACACACGCCTCAAAACCTCTATGCGATCGCACCAAGAGATCGCACTGCTTCACCTTCTCAACCTATGTGATCGCAATCCTAACCATGCGACCGCATAGAAAATAATTCTTGCCCCACTGTTTTACTCTATGTGATCGCGGATGAATCCATGCGAGCGCAGTGAAGAAATCAGTGGTATTAAAACACAAGAAAATAGCAGACTCCTTAAGACCAAAAAGTGCCCATTTGAGCATCCGAAATACACCCAAGGCCCCCGGAACGTCAACAAATCCTACCAACACACCCCATAAAATCATTCAAACTTAGTCGAGCCTTCGAAACACAAAAATTACATCAAATTCAAGCCTATGAACTTTGAAATTCCTAAATTTCGCTAATGATGTCGAAACCAACCAAACCACACACGATTAACCTGAAATTTGCACACATATAAAAAATGACATTACGAACTTGCTCCAACTTCCGGGAATCCATTCCAACCCTGATAGCCTGTTTTCCCTGCCGACCGGAAATCGCCAAAAACTAACTTTTGCCAATTCAAGCCTAATTCTACACCGGACAATAAAACTTCATTCCGAACGCACTCCTAAGTCCCAAATCACCTAACGAAGGTATCCGAGCCCTAAAATCCGCATTCCGAGGTCGTTCATCAATAAGTCAACTCCCATTTGACTTTTTCAACTATTAAGATAATCTAAGAGCTTAAGTGTCTCAATTCTCACTACGACCACTCCGAACCCGAACCAACCGACACAACACAACAAAAATAGGCTAAGAAACATAAGATAAAGCAAAAACGGGGGAAACAAGGATAATCTCATGGAATGACCGGCTGGGTCGTTACTTCCTCCCCCTCCTAAACAAAGGTTAGTCCTCGAAAGGGTCTAGAAACATACCTGGAGTCTCGAATAAGTGAGGATATCTGGTGCGCATATCTTGCTCGGTCTCCCAGGTAGCATCCTCCACTGAACCGTCACTGAAGCTATATCATTAGACCTCAGCTTTCTGACTTGACGACCCAAGATAGCCATTGGCTCTACCTTATATGACATATTACTCTCGAGCTGAAGTCCAAAAATGGAACACTGGATGAACACTCCGGATGAATACT
The DNA here is from genome assembly GCA_005239505.1 of Nicotiana paniculata. NCBI lineage: Eukaryota > Viridiplantae > Streptophyta > Magnoliopsida > Solanales > Solanaceae > Nicotiana > Nicotiana paniculata. The sequence goes on along the minus strand of ML316332.1, from coordinate 40,417 downwards.
CAATAAGCTGGGACGCAAGGCAAGTCTATAAGCAACCTCCCCAATCCTCTGAAGCACCACAAATGGCCCAATGAACCTAGGACTGAACTTTCCCCTCTTCCTGAACCTCATGACACCCTTCGTGGGTGGCACCTTCAGTAACACCTTCTCCCCAACAATGAAAGGCACATCTCGGACCTTCCGGTCCGCATAACTCGTTTGCCTAGACTGCGCCGTGAGAAGCCGCTCCTGAATCAACTTCACCTTACCCAACGCATCCTGAACTAGGTCTGTGCCCAATAGTCTAGCCTCGCCCGGCTCAAGCAAACCAATCGAAGATCTACACCTTATACCATATAAAGCCTCATACGTAGTCATCTGGATACTCGACTAATAACTATTATTATATACAAACGCCGCGAGTGGCAGAAATTGGTCCCATGAACCCCCAAAATAATTGACACATGCACGCAACATATCCTCCAAAATATGAATAGTACGCTCCGACTACCCGTCGGTCTGAGGATGAAACGATGTGCTCAATTCGACCTGAGTCCCAACTCTCTTTGTACAACTCTCAAAAATTGAGATTTGAACTGAGTACCCTTGTCAGAAATGATAGAAACTGGAACCCCATGCAATCGAACAATCTCCCTGATATAAATCTCAGTTAACCACTTCGAAGAATAAGTACTACCAATATGAATGAAGTGCGCGGAATTGGTCAACCGATCCACAATAACCCATATAGTATCAAACTTCCTCGAAGTCCGTGGGAGCCAAACTATGAAGTCTATGGTGATCCTCTCCCACTTCCACTTCAGCATATCTAATCTCTGAAGAAATCCACCTGGTCTCTAGTGCTCTTGCTTGAACTGCTGATAGTTGAGACACCGAGCCACGAACTCAACAATATCCCTCTTCATCCGCCTCCACTAATAATGCTGCCTCAAATACTGATACATCTTTGGCACCCGAATGAATGGAATACCGCGAACTATGGGCCTCAGGTAGAATCAATTCTCGAAGTCCATCATCATTGGGCATGCAAATATGGCCCTACATCCTCATGACCCCATCATCACCAATAACCACATCCCTAGCATCTCCGCGACGGACCCTGTCCTAAAACGAGCAAGTGTTGATCATCATACTGGCGTGCTCTAATCTGATCATAAAGAGAAGACCTGGAGGCTACACAAGCCTATACATGCGGAGGTGCTAATAGATCCAATCTCAACAACTTACCCACTAAAGCCTGAACATCAAGTGCTAATGGCTGCTCTGCTACTGGAAGATAGGCTAGACTCCCCAAACTCTCCGCTCTGCGACTCAGGGCATCGGCCACTACATTGGCCTTCCCCGGATGATATAAAATAGTGAGGTCATAGTCCTTGAGAAGCTCCAACCACCTCCTCCGACACAAATTCAGATCCTTCTGCTTAAGAAGATGCTGCAAACTACGGTGATCAGTGAATATCTCACAATGCATTCCATACAAATAATGACGAAAAAACTTCAAGGCGTGGACAATAGCTGCTAGCTCAAAATAGGGCACTGGATAATTCTTCTCATGCACCTTCAACTGTCTGGACGCGTAGGCAATCAACCTACTGTCCTGCATCAAAACAGCTCCAAGGCCAACTCTCGAGGCATCAGAGTAAGCTGTATAAGAACTTGAACCCATAGGCTAAATCAATACCGGAGCTGTAGTCAAAGCTGACTTGAGCTTCTGAAAGCTCTCTTCAAACTCCTCAGTCCACCTGAACTAAGCACCCTTCTAGGTCAGTCTGGTCATAGGTTTTGCAATAGATGAAAATCCTTCTACAAAACGACGGTAGCACCTTGTCAACCCAAGGAAACTGCGAATCTCGGTAGGTGATGATGGTCTAGGCCAGCTGTTTGCCCATGTCACAGAATGCATTTTGAAGATTGACAAATATAGGCAACTTGAACCAACTCCATCAGAGCATACACACTTGAACGGAGCAGTTGGCACAAGAATCGTACAAGCATAAGAGATATTAGTGATTGCTGAGTATCAAAGAACTAACATGATGTCTCCTAATACGAAAAGTTGCAAGCTGGTGAAGAGAATAGAAGTTGATCTCGGCAAGGACATAAACGAATAAAGGAAGTTGAGTATGATAAGAACTTTTTCTCCCAGGTAGAATCGGACCAGAACTCACCAACTGACTTTATAGATACTCAAAGTATTACTTCTGAAAAAACACAACAAAAAAGACACACAAAGACTAAATTGAATCAAGTTCTGTAAGCAAAATTCCCAGGTTATTTGCAAACAAAATTATTGTGCAGAGGCTACAGTTCAACAGTGCCATCATTTATCATTGAATCTAGTTGGTTGTAGTAGGATTTTAACATTGTATCTTTTCAGCTTTCTTAGAAGCAAATCGTAATAGGTACACACTGTTCAAGTTAGAGTTGGCTTGAAGTATGTAGAAATTAGCTAGAGGCTAGTTGATACAAAGAGGATTAGAGTTAGTCTTAGGATTACAAAAGAGTTTATTTTGTAAGCCCGTTTGGCACAGAGTGTTTAGTGAAGTGTTTGAGCAAATCCTACTGAGGAGTAGGTCGTGGTTTTTTCACCTTTTGAGCTAGGTGTTTTGCATGTAAAATATCTGTGTCTTTACTTTACCGCTTTATTATTCGGCAAATAGTAGTAAGTAGTACACCAAGAAGAACCAAGTACTTCTTATTCGACACCACTCAAAAATTGGGTAGTGCACAATTAACTTATAATATTGTGTAGTATTGAAGTCTAAAACAACACCAGGTCTACAGCGCCTCTATCTTCTTTAGATCAATGTGAATACCCTCACTGGAAACCACGTGCCCCAAGAATGCTACCGAATCAAGCCAGAACTCACACTTTGAAAATTTTGAATACAATCTCTTCTCTCTCAAGGTCTGAAGCACAACTCTCAAATGCTGCTCATGATCCTCATGAAATCGGGAATACACCAAAATATCGTCAATAAACACGATGCAGAAAGAAGCCAGATAACGCCAGAATACACTGTGCATCAAATGCATAAAGTATGCTGCAGCATTGGTCAGCCCAAATGACATAACAAGAAACTCATAATGACCACCTAGTCCTGAAAGCAGTCTTCGAAATGTCTGGCCCCCGAATCTTCAACTGATGATACGAGGCAAGGGATACAAGTTCTTCACTGTAACCCTGTTCAGCTGTCGATAGTAAATACATATACGCATAGACCCATCCTTCTTCTTCAAGAGCAACACCGGTGCACCCCAAGGTGACACATTAGGCCGAATGAACCCCTTATCTAGGAGTTTATGAAGCTTCTCCTTTAATTCATTTCGCTCTGCTAGTGCCATACGATCAGGTGGATAAGAAATAGGCTGGGTGCCTGGCACCAGGTCAATACCAAAAACAATGTCCCTATCAGGTGGCATGACCGACATGTATGCAGGATACACGTCCGGAATGTCACGGACCACATGAACCGAATCAATAGCGGGAGTCTCACCACTGACATCCCTCACAAAAGCCAGATAAGATAAACACCCATTCTCAACCATACGCTGAGCCTTCAGGTAGGAAATCACCATGTTAGGCATATACTCATAAGAACTAGTCCACTCAACCCTCGGACATCCTGGCATAAATAAGATCACGGTTTTAGCGTGACAATCAAGAACAACATGACACATAGATAACCAATCCATGCCCAATATCACATCAAAATCGGCCATGCTGAGTAACAATAGGTCCACTTGGGTCTCCAGAACCCCAATAGATATCACACTCGACCAATACACACGGTCCACAACAATAGTATCGACCACCGGAGTCGACACATGAACAGAGGTAACTAAGGACTCTTGGGGCATATCCGGAAAAAAGGGAAAATATGAAGAAACATAGGAATATGTAGAACCAGGGTCAAATAAAGTCAAAGCATCTCGACAACAGACTAAGACAATACGTGCGGTCACTGCATCGGAGGCCATAACATCTGGCCTAGCTAGAAATGCGTACATACGGGCCTGACATCGAAAATGGCACGACAAAATTCAAGAAAAATGAGATTGTTCCTAAGGGTTCCGCAGCCTCACGAAGATAAGTATAGACACCTATGTACTGATCCACAAGACTATACTAAACCTGCTCGTGAGCGTTTAATCATATGTAACCTAGGCTCCGATACCAACTTTTCACGACCCCAAATCCTAAACCGGCCGTGATGGAGCCTATCGTGGAACTAGGCTATGCAATAATCACATAATTACAATTTCTTTCCAAAATCACAACCATATTAAACATTTCATAAAAGTGTATAGAATTACTGAGTTCATTAGGCAAATAGACAGTTAAGCAGGCTAACCATCCCCAAAACCCGGAGTCAACATGTCATAAGCATCTAAGAAATATGCAAAAAGGTATACTATTATATTACAAAACCTCCGAACGAAAACAGAGATGATGCGGACGCTGGACATCTACCTATATATCCTGAACTCCGGCTCTGCACGGAATAGATAGCTAACGCTCAATATAAGTACATGTATCTTCACACAGGGGTGCAGGGACTAATGTTAGTACGCCAACTCAATAGTAATGAAAATAAATCAAGTCTAAGCGGCAAGAGACACATAAAATCAATATCATCAGTTGGCAATATGCACAACCTTTCTTTCCAACAGTATATACATAGATATATGAAATCAACATGCCTTAAAAGCATCCTTCAGTAAAATCCTTTGAAAAATGTATTTTCAAACAATTTCCGAAATTAAAATAACCGAAGGATTTAGTATAAAATGAACTAAATCATAAGTAGTCCCTCGTGAGAAAACATGAATCATAAATTGCCCCTCAGGCCGAACATCACTCAGCACTTCACATCCACTCAGTATCAGCCCCTCGGGAAACCTCACTGTCACTGATGCCTCCAACTCGTCACTCGTCAGTCGGCACTTGGCACTCATCACTCAGTACTCGTACTCAGTAGGTACCTACGCTCACTAGGGGTGTGTACAGATGCCGGAGGGGCTCCTTCAGCACAAGCGCCAATATCAATCCACCTCGTGGCGTGTGATATACTCACAATCAGGCCCTCGGCCTCACTCAGTCAGAACCTCTCAAAAGCCCCTCGGGCGTACCGGTAAAACGGGGTACTCGACCCAAAACATCATTTTTATATTTCAAAATAGTGTAAATAAGGCTGAGTTTCGAAAACAGTTAAGCACAATATGACTGAGTATAAATCATAAATCAACAGTGAGGAAATAGTAGTAAAAATCCCCCCAAGGTGTCTAAACAAGTCGACACGAGGCTCAAACACGGCTTATAGCCCAAATGTAGCAATAGTCATTAGAACAAAAATAAACATATGATTTGGAGAAAAATACGCAACTCAATAGTTTTCGTGGAGAGGACCAAGTCCGATCCAAAAATCACTGTGCGCCACATACTCGTCATCCGATATGTGTGCCATTCTAAAAACAGTGAGAGATATGAAGTCCGGTGTTTCATACCCCCAGGACAAGATTTATAACCATTACTTACCTCTATCGGGCCACAATTCTAATCCGCGATGCCGTTGCCCCTCAAATTGGCTCCCGATTTCTCCGAATCTAACCAAAAATAGATTAACATCGTCAATATACGCTCAAGGAAAATAGCCCAAACAAAAACTATCAATTTAGACAAAATTCTCGAAATTCGGCCACACTGGAGCCCCGGGCCCCCGTCTCCAAATTCGATAAAATTTGCATCACCAGAATCCTCGTCCTCCCACGATTCTATACATACCAAGAACACCAAATTCGGACCACAATTTCCCACCCAAATCCTCAAAAGAAAATTCCAATTCCATGCACTTAACTTCCCCAAATTTTGGGTTTAAATTCAACAATTTTCCGATTTAATTACTTAGAAAATGACATAGAAATGAGTTATGAAGTTGAAAACTTTACCTCCAAGTGAGCCCCTTTGATTTCTTCTTCAAACCCTCTCAAATAGCTCGAAACCCTCTTATTAGTGGAGGACAATGGACAAAATTTCGCAACAATGAGCTTTAAAACATTCTTCCCAGCACTTCTAATCCCTTTAGTGCGATCGCGACTCTAGCCACGCGATCGTGATGCACAGAACAGCCCACTCTATACGATCGCATATCAACACACGCGATCACATAGAAAAAATCTCCATCCCACACACGCGCCTCAAAACTTCTATGCGATCGCACCAAAGCCCACGTGATCGCACTGCTTCTGTCACGACCCAAAATCCTGACTTAGGTCGTGATGGCGCCCAACAGCGGGGTCAGACAAGCCAACTCTCAATTTACTAAGGGTTATTTCTTATTGGATTTGACATTTCAACATATACTCGGTTTTAAAGTTAAAACATGAATCGACAAGGATAATTAGCTCGTCTTTAATCAAAAGCAGCCATGAAGAGGCGTGAGTCAATATATATACAAACCCGAAATCCATAACAACTATCATGTGTGTGCCAGGAACTAGTGTCACAAGTCCTACGGGCATAGTAACAGTATATACAAAATATATAATATACAGTCCCACTGTCTGAAAGAAATAGACGGGAAATAAGCAAAAGAAACCCCATGGTGCTGCCGGAGATCGCCAGGAGAAAAGCAGCTCACCGTGATGCCAGGCCCGTCTAATATCAAAGTCAAGCTCCGGTTCGACAACCAAATGCACCATCCTCAGAACCTGTACAATTAAGTTCTGAAGCGTAGAATGAGTACATAAATATATATGTACCTAGTGAGTATGCCACCTAACCTCGAAGAGGTAGTGATGACAGGTCAACATGACACTCACTAAGGTCCAACAATAAAAGTTAACAGAATATGAGAGAAATTGTAGGCATGTAAAGGCAGTGAAGCAACAAATATATATAAGGCACTAAAATCCAAGGAAAGTACTGGGAGTGAATAAAAACAAATACTACTTCACCTTCCCCCAAAAATATATGTAAAATCAATGTCCATGAATTTAGTAACAAATAAATCATGCGCAAGTAGGGTAAGGACAACCGGTCGGAGTCTAGAGATAGTCATGCTCGTGCACTGCCGAGGGTTGAACGGCCCGAACCATAAGTGCACCTTTCCATAAAGTACTCACATCTATGCCCTGCCGAGGATCGAACGACACGTACCAAAAGTGCATCTTTTCCATAATGTAATCATCTCTATGCACTGCCGAGGATCGATCGGCCCAAACCAAAAGTGCATCTCTCAATCTGCCATGGCGTACGGCCTGTTCCCGTTAGAGTGGGAGAAATCACACTCCGCTCGTGGAATGTAAATTGCGAAGTGGTCACATGCACACACAATCCACACATTTATTCTTTATAAATTACTTTTCGTGATCAATTCCTTAAAATTACTTAAATTCCATGATCTCGGGGAAACAAGCCGCATGTAACACGAATTCACTAAACATATAGTTCATTTCAAGGAAAACATAAGGCATGGTGTTGGCCTAACTACCAAGACATAATAGTAAAAGCCGCTACGTAAGGACTCTCGTCACTTTGTACGTACGTAGCCCCCACAATTATCACACATACCATTTAAATCGCCTAGGGGGACAGTGTCCCCCTTGCAAGGTAAGAAAGGAGACTCACGTCACGTCGCACCTACTCCCCGGGTCAAGAATGCGCCCGAACTCCGAACTCGACACCCACGGAATCGAAACTAGCCAAATGTTATACAAATAAATCAATTTATACTAAAAGCATGAAATTCTCCTATCATTTAGTCAAATTCACCATTCTTGAATAAATCCTAAAATCCAATCCGGGGCCTGCATGCTCGTATTGAAAAAATTCTAGAAGGAAACACTCACCCATAGCCTAAGGATCATTAACATACGATTTTTTATGATTTCATAGCCAATTCACGGGTAATTTTCTAAATTCTCGAAGGCCCTGGGTCACTACCCAAATTCCTAAATTTTCCACTAATTAAGTAGTTAAATCCTACTAAGAATGCATGCATTAACCAACTTTAGGATAGAATTTACTTACCTTTTAGTGGTTGGGTCGTGGAGTCCTTTTCCAAATTTAAGAAACACACTGCCTGACAGTGGTTCCGCACATGCAGCTCGAGGACCACACATGCGGTCTCGCACCTGCGAGCAAAGGCTCGCACCTACGGAAAAGGACGATGAGTCGCACTTGCGGTACTTTATACGCACCTACGGGAAATGGGTTGCACGCTGGGGGTCGCACCTACGAGGCTGGGACCGCAAGAGCGGTCCCGCACATACGATTGGGCAATCGCACCTGCGGTCACACCAGAACAGGTGCACCAGTAGCTATTTCAGCTTGTTTTTGGCCTCGTGTGGTGTCCGAGAGGCACCGTGGCCCACCCGAGCCCCCGTCAAAGTATACCAACTAGTCCCAATTCATAATACAGACTCGCTCGAGCCATCAGAACACCCAAAACAACGCTAAAACTCAATATCTCACCTCAAAACACCTAGAACAAAACATAGGATCTTTAAGTTTTCTTGACTTCGCTAACAACCCGCCGAACCGACATATACTGCTCGGAATGACACCAAATTTTGCAGGAAAGTCATAAATGACATAACGGAACTATTCCCAGTCTCGAAATTCCGTTCGGACTTGGATAACTCAAAATCACGTTCCAAACCACAATAGGAACCTAAGGAACTCTTATTTCAATATTGGGCTCCGAAACGCTCTCGGGTCATCCAAAACCCATTCTGAACATACGTCCAAGTCTGAAATCATCATACCAAGCTACTGGGACCATCGAAATACGATTCCGAGGTCGTTTACCCAAAATATTGACTGAAGTCAAACATGGCCTTAAAGGCCAACCTTAAGGAACCAATGTTCCTATGGCACTCTAAACATTTACGAAACCCGGACCACCCGCCCCCGCAAGTCATAAATCACAATAAGCCGCTATTGGAAGTTTCATTTAGGGGAACGGGGTTCGATAACACAAAATGACCGGTCGAGTCGTTACATTCTCCACCTTTTAAACCAATGTTCGTCCTCGCACGGGTCTAGAATCATACCTGAAGTGCTGAATAACTATGGATAAATGCTCCGCATGCCCTCCTCGGACTCTCTGGTCGCTTCCTCGACTAGTTGTCCCCTCCACTAAACCTTCACTGCAAAAACTCTATTGGATCTCAACTGGCGATCTGTCTATCAATAATAGCAACTGGCTCCTCCTTGTAGCCCAACCTCTCATCCAACAGAATAGTGCTGAAATCAACCACGTGAGATGTGTCGACGTGGTACCTCTGGAGCATGGATACATGAAAGACCAGATGAATTCCTGATAAACTGGGAGGTAAGGCTAGCTCATAAGCAACCTCCCGAACTCGCCTCAACACCTCGAATGGACCTATAAACCTTGGGCTCATCTTGCCCTTCTTTCCAAACCTCATTATACCCTTCATTAGCGAGACCTTAAACAGAACCTTGTCTCCCTGCATAAATGAGACATCACGCGCCCTCTGATCCGCGTGACTCTTGTGTCTGGACTATGATGTACAGAGCCTCTCTTGAATCAACTTCACCCTCTCCAAAGCATCCCTCACCAGGTCGGTACCATATATGTTAGCCTCACCAGGCTCAAACCACCCGATAGGAGAACAACATCGTCGATCATACAAAGCCTCAAATGTTGCATCTCAATGCTGATCTGATAACATTACTGTAAGCAAACTCGACCAGAGGCAAGATCTGGTCCCACTGACCTCCGAAGTCAATCACACATGCCCTGAGCATGTCCTCCAATATCTAAACTGTACGCTCCGACTGATCATCAATATGACGGTGAAATGCTGTGCTGAGATCTACCTAGGTGCCCATCTCACTATGCAAAACTCTCTAGAAATGCGTGGTGAACTGAGGACCTCGATCTGATATAATGGACACCGGCACATCGTGCAACCGGACTATCTCCAGAATGTTGATTTGGGCCAACCTCTCAGAAGTATAAGTAGTAGCTACTGGAATGAAATGCGCCGATTTGGTCAATCTATCCACGATGACCCAAACCGTGTCAACCTTCTGTAAAGTCCGACGCAACCCAAAAACGAAGTCCATGGTGATGCGCTCCCATTTCCACTCAGGAATGAGCATATGCTGAAGTAGGCCTCCTGGCCTCTAGTGCTCATACTTCACATGATTGAAATTAAGACACCTAGTCACATACTCCACAATGTCCCTCTTCATCCGCCTCCACTAAAAATGTTGTTTCAAATCACGATACATCTTCGTAGTACCAGGATGGATAGAATACCAAGAACTGTATGCCTCCTCTAGAATCCTCTCCCTCAGGCCATCAACATTGAACATATAAGTGGCCCTGAAGTCTCATAACACTATCCTCGCCAATAGTAACCTCCTTGGCCCTACACTGAACCACTGTTTCCCGAAGCTCTGCTAAGCACGGATCATAGAACCACCGGGCCTTAATCTCCCCCAATAACGAAGACCGAGCAACCATATGTGCTAAAACTCGATGAGGCTCTGAAAGTTCTAATCTCACAAGACGATTGACCAAGGACTGAATGTCCAAGGCTAGAGGACTCTCCTCTGCTGCAATATAAGCCAAGCTACCCATACTCTCTACCTTCCTGCTCAAAGCATCTGCTACCACGTTTGCCTTGCCCGGATGATATAGAATGGTGATATCATAATCCTTCAACAACTCAAGCCATATGCGCTGCCTCAAATTAAGATCCCTCTACTTGAACAAGTGCTGCAAGCTACAATGGTCTATATGAACCTGAGAGGACACTCCATACAAGTAGTGCCTCCAAATCTTAAGAGCATGAACAATCGCCGCCAAATCCAAGTCGTGCACAAGGTAATTCTTCTCAGGATCCTTCAGCTGGCGCGAAGCATAAGAAATAACTCTCCCTTTCTGCATCAACACACACCCTAATCCAACTCGCGAAGCGTCGCAATATACTGTATACATCCCAGATCCGGAAGGCAATACTAAAACTGGTGCTGAGGTCAATGATGTATTGAGCTTCTGAAAGCACACCTCACACTCGTCAGACCATCGGAATGGGGCCTTCTTCTAACTTAATCTTGTCAATGGGGATGCAATAGAAGAGAACCCCTCCAGAAATCAGCGATAATAACCCGCTAGGCCCAAAAAGCTCCTGATCTTTGTAGCTGAAGTAGGGCGCGGCCAACTCTTAACTGTCTTGATCTTCTGAGGATCAACCTTTATACCCTCTTCGGATACCACATGCCCCAAGAATGCCACACATTCCAACCAAAACTCACACTTGGAGAACTTAGTAAATAGCTTTTGTTCTCGCAAGTTCTGGAGCACAACCCTCAAATGCTGCTCATGCCCACACAAGCTACGTGAGTAAATCAAGATGTTATCTATGAAGACAAATGACAAAGGAATCAATATACAACCTGAACACCCTATTCAGCAAGTACATGAATCCTGCTGGGCCATTAGTCAAGCCAAAGGACATCACCAGGAACTCATAGTGGCCATTTCTCGTATGAAAACAGTCTTCGGAACATCTGAAGCCCGAATCTTCAACTGATGATATCCGATCTCAAATCAATCTTAGAAAACACACGAGCACCCTGCAACTGGTAAAAAAATGATCGATGTGCGGCAAAGGATACTTGTTCTTAATGGTAACCTTGTTCAACTGGCGATAATCAATACACATCCGCATGGACCCATCCTTTTTCTTCACGAATATAACTGGAGCACCCCACGGTGATACACTCGGTCTGATGAACCCCTTAGGTAACAACTCCTCCAGCTGCTCCTTCAACTCCATCGGAGCCATACAGTACGGAGGAATAGATATAGGGTAGGTGGCTGGAGCTAACTCAATGCAGAAATCAATATCACGGTCCCGAAGGCATGCGTGGAAGGTCTGAAGGAAATACATCAGCAAACTCTCGAACCATTGGCACTGAATCAATCATCGGAGACTCGGTGGTGGTGTCCCGCAGATAAGAAAAATAGGCAAAACAACCCTTCTCGACCATATGCCGAGCCTTTATGAATAAAATAACCCGGCTGGCTGCACTAACTGAAGAACCTCTCCACTCCAGCCTAGGCGACTCGGCCATGGATAAAGTAATTGTCTTGGAATGGAAATCTAGCACGACATGATAAGGAGATAGCCAATCCATGCCAAGAATAATCTGAAAATCAACGATGTCGAGCAATAAAAGGTCTGCTCTGGTCTCGAACCCACAGAAGGTGATTGCACAAGATCGATAAATCCGGTCTACCACCATAGAATCGCCCATAGGAGTGGACACATATATAGGAGAGCCCAAGGACTCGCGAGAAGCATGCAAAAAATGTGATAATAATGCTGAAATGTATGAATAGGAGGATTATGGATCAAATAATAGTGAAGCCTCTCCACCACATACTAAGAGAATACCTGTGATCACGGCGGCTTAGGCCACTTCATCTGATCTGGACGGAATGGCATAGAATATAGCTGCAATACCGGAAGATTGAGCTCCACTAGAGTGAACAGCAGTTGCCTGACCTCCCCCTGACTGGCCTCCACCTCTAGGACGACCCCTACCGACCTGTCCTCCACCTCTAGGTGGCCGGACTTCTGTGCCGGACCCATCTGCTGATAACCCTGTTGTACGTACTTGCCCCTAAACCTGGGACATTGCCTCCTCATATGACCTGGCTCTCCACACTTGTAACAACTCCCATGTACCATAGTCTGCTGCCCCGAAGAAGAACCCTGAATGGCCGGAGGGCGATGAGGGCCCTCTAGCATAGTACTGAAGTAAGGGTCCGAGGCTCTCGGATGACTGGGATAACCACTGCGTGAACTCTGAATGGCTGGAGGACGGTATGAACGCTCTGGAATGGCGTTGAAATAAGGAATCACTAGAACACCTTGGGGTGGTGGTGGAGGTGCTAAATATAAAGGCCTGCTTGGCTGACCACTGCTATACTGATACGTTAGATGACCTAACACGTACCAGCTCGAGGCCTCAAAGCACATAAAACTAAGAAGAAACTACAAATCGCACCATGAATCGAGCTTATGAACTTTCAAATCATCCAACTTCTAAACTCGTACCCAAACTTATCAATCAAAGCTGGAATGACGCCAAATTTTACAAACAAGTTCAAAATAACATCATGGAGTTGTTCCAACTGTCGGAATCACATTCCCACCCCGATATCTCAAAAGTCAACTATTGGTCAATCTTCTCTATTTTCCAAACTTCAACTTTTTCCAACTTTCGCAAAAATGCCTCAAATTACTCTACGGACCTCAAAATCCAAATCAAAATTCACTCCTTAGTCCAAAATCACCATACGAAGTTGTTGGTATGAACCAAAACTTATTTCGGAGCCGTTTACACAAAAGTCAAATTCCGGTCAAATTTGACCATTTATGCTTCCAAAACTAGAATCCTTTTTCCAATTCGACTCCGAATCATCCTGTAACTGACTCCGACCATATGCACTTGTCGATTTACACAATGTAAAGCTTCTCAAGGCCTTATGCTGCCAAACGGAACTTAAATACTCTAAAACATCGGCCGAGTCGTTTCATTAGTACTCCAAAAAAGAAATCTGGAGTTGTTTATTTGAATGGGCGAAAGTGGCAGAGAAGAAAAGAGCCTTTTTATGTAATTAACTAAATATGGATTGACCTACATAGTTATGTTCTGATCTAGTAACTATAGGTCTATTTTTATACTATTAAGTCATTAGTATCAAGGCACGCGCTTTGCACGTGTATCTCGCATAAGTAATAAATAGATATAAATTGAAAATCAGTTGTAAAAATTTAATATTCATGCATATTTTAACAAAATTTGAGTAAGTGATAAATGAAAAATTAATTATACAAAAATTAGTGTTATTCCAACTTGTAAACTTAACGTGGACATCCTTTAATTGTACTACAATACATTAGCATTCCTAAAAAGAATCATTCTTTCCTTTTTAATCAATTCCTGATGACCTTGCTCTAGTTGACGATGAAAAACATATTACGAGAGCAATTGTTGGCATATCAAGTTCTATGGTGCTTTCGTTGCATAGTGATAATGCTTCCAAGTCATTAGACGTGGATAGCAGCAGTACCGCTACAACTGTACTACCTATCAATAGTACTCGAAAAAAGAATCCTCCTTGATGTTTAAATCTTAACACTGCTGAAATTGCTCCTATGATGATGAAAAGTATATCGGAATTGCGGAGAATCAAATCATTAGGAATAAGAGCTCATCGCGAGAGAAATCTGGAGTTGTTTATTTGAACGAGCGAAAGCGGCATAGAAGAAAATAGCCTTTGGATGTAATAAACAAAATATTGATTGAGCTACATAGTTATGTTCTGATATAGAAACTATTGGTCTATTTTTATATTGTTAAGTCATTGGTATCCACGCACGCGCTTTGCACGTGTATCTCATATAATTAATAAATAGATATAAATTCAAAATCAGTTGTAAAATTTTAATATTCATGCATATTTTAACAAAATTTTATTAACTCATAAATGAAAAAATAATTATACAAAAATTAGTGTTATTGCAACTTCTAAACTTAATATGAACACCTTTTAATTGTACTACCATACAGTAGCATTCCTAAAAAATCATTCTTTCCTTTTTAATCAATCCCTGATGACCTTGGTCTAGTTGATGATGGAAAAAATATTTCGAGAGGAATTGTTGGTATGTCAAGTTTTATGGTGCATTCGTGGCATAGTGATAATGCTTCTAAGTCATTAGACGTGGATAACAACAGTACCGCTACAATTGTATTGTCTATCAGTAGTACAAAAGTATATCAGAATTGGGGAGGATCAAAACATTAGGAATAAGAGCTTATTGCGAGAGAAATCTGGAGTTGTTTATCTGAACGGGCGCAAGCGGCAGAAAAGAAAAGAGCATTTGTAGGTAATAAATAAAATATGGATTGAGATGCATAGTTATGTGCTGATCTAGTAAGTATATGTCTATTTTTATACTATTAAGTCATTGGTTATTAGGGACGCGCTTTGCAGATGCATCTCGTATAAGTAATAAATAGATATAAATTCAAAATCAGTTGAAACTTGTAAACTTAATATAGAAATCTTTTAATTATATTTCCATATAGTAGCACTCCTAAACAGAACAATTCTTACCTTTTTAATCCATCCCTGACGAACTTGCTCTAGTTGACGATGAAAAAATATTTCGAGAGCGTAAAAAGAAATTATTGAAACTAACATATCTCGTTCAATAAAAGGACAAATTGCGTGATTCAAGAGCCTAAAATGACTAAGAGTTCACAAGAAATCCACTTGAGACGTAAAAAGCATGTTTCAAAATTGGTTGGCATGAGAATCGAGACCAAATAGCTGGCAGAAAAAAATACATAAAATAAAGGTTTGTTCAGTTGGTCATATTTTGAGGTGGGAAGCTCTGATTTGGGCAATCGTGGAGGCAATTATTGAAATATGGATTGGGGTAAGTGTTCTCTACTCAGTTTTGGTGATATTTCATAAATTTATCTTTCTGGGATCTGATTGATGATTTCAAAGTGAAATTTGGGCGTATTTGCCTAAAGTTTCATAAAGTGAATGTTGAAGTTTTGAACATCGATTCGGAGTCGAATTTAAGTGAAATTAGTATGGATGGACTCATAACTGAATGGGTTGTCAGATTTGGTTTGTTTTGTCGGATTCTGAGTTGCGGGCCCGGGTTTGGCTTTTTCGCCTATTTTGGGCCTTTGATTAAAGATTCGACCTTTTTCAATTGGGATTGGTTCCTTTAGCATTGTTTGATGAATTTGAGTTGTTTTGGTTAGTTTTGAGCCGTTCAGAGGTCGTAACGCGCGAGATTGCATTTTGGGACCATCGTTTGACTTTTTCGAGGTAAGTGTTTTGCCTAACTTTGTTGAGGGAATTTTTCCTCCTATTTATAGTTGTTTGCTACATGTGGGGGTGATACATATATGAGGTGACGAGCGTATATGTATGCGCCAGGGTTAATCATGGTCGGGGGTAGATTATGTTATAATTGTGTCTTGTAGAATTTCATAACCTTCTTGCTTCATGCCTCACTTGACTTCTAGATATTAAGAACGTAGTGTAAAATGTTAGATTCGAGACTTAGCCTAATATAGCTTAATCAATGTGATGGAAATTCTTAGGATACATTGATGTGTCTAATTCGGCCATCTCTATTCATAACCGTTAATACGTTGTTATGACCAATATTTTTTTAGATGCTAGATTCCATACTTGTGTTGTTGATAAATTGTGGGACTTGTGGACATACTTATATTATATGGCCCTTGAGGGATTCATTGAATCATTGCTGGCTTGTAAAGCAGTAATTGTGGACTTGTTGGAATATTCGTTGATCACTCTCCTCGATGCTATATATACTTCCTACTGTGCCATTTTATATTCTTAATCGTGTGAGGAAAAGTGTAAAGAACGAAGGGTGATGCCGTGCCATTTTATATTCATTATCATGTGAGGAAGATTGTAAAGCACGAAGAGTGATGTCGTTCCATTTTATATTCACTATCATCTGAGGAAGAGTGTAAAGCACGAAGGGTGATGCCGTGGCATTTTATATTCATTATCATGTGAGGAAGAGTGTAAAGAATGAAGGGTGATGTCGTGCCATATTATTGAGAGTAGAAGCACAAAGGGTGATGCCGTGTCATGTTATTAAGAGTAAATGCACGAAGGGTGTTGTCGTGCCGTGTCATTTGTGAGTAAAAGCACGAAGGGTGATGTCGTTCCATTACATTTATACTTTTATATTTTTGTATCATTATGAGGTCATGGAACGAATGACGTTTTCGTGCAAGTGAGGTCGAGAGACATGCACCATGTTATGATAATCTTTTCTTGTATATATCTTCATGTCTTACCTTGAATTATTATCGTCGTATTTGTGGTTCTTATGTGACTTGTTGTCATTGTTCTGTCCTCATTCTCTATCTAAATCATTATTGTGTTGCCTATGCTTTCTATTTATTTAACTTATAAACATCATACTTACTTCCTGTTGTTATGATTGCATCCCTGCCATATCCGTTTTGCTGCACCTAGGCACGAGTATTCTCCCATTTTGGCCATTCATGCTCTATTGTTGCATTATCAAGAACATGCACCCCTCTCCCCCCCCCCCCCCCCCCCCTCTTATTTGTTATGTCCATCTTCACACCTCCATTATGCTAGTTAGATGAAATTACAACGTTTTCCCTAATTGTGGTCATTAATTTTATGTTCTATGCTTAGTCTGTTACTGATGTTCGTCTGTACATTCCCGTTTATTATTACTGCTTGAATATTCACTTTCTTGTTATTTCTATTATGGGTATTTAAATCATTTGGTTGGTAGTGTTTACACATATATGGTGAGGATAAGTTAAATGCATGAAGGGTGTTGTCGTGCTGCTAGATTTGATGTCTTGAGTACTTCTTTCACACTATGAAAGTTTTGAGGCAATTGTTGTGGTTCGTGGGCTTTCGTTATAAGGAAAGGACCGGTTAAGATGTTGGAAACTGTTGAATTTTGATTCTTTCTTGTGCTATTTTATTGCTTTGTACAGTCGCATTGTGTACTCTATTCTATTATTCTGTCGTATAGTTCTTTTGCTAGTTTACATTATAGTGTTTATTAGTGAGCATATTTTAACCAAAAAGCCCCATCACTACTTCGATGAGGTTAGTCAAGATACTTACCAGTACATGGGGTCGGTTGTACTGATACTGCACTACTGCACACTTTGTGCGGACTATTGGAGCAGAGCTTTTGAAGATGTCAGAGGCTGACCTTGAACATGTTCATGTATTCTGGATAGAAGCTGCCACTAGTCCTTGGTAGTTTTAGACATTATTAATTTGTTCATGTAGTTTTCAACATATCATGTGATTATTTATGTTTGCTTTGTAAATCCTAAATCTTAGGAGCTCATGATTCGTACTACCAGCTCTTGGGTAAATTTGTATGAGTTCATATAAAAATCCTATTTTAATTTCCTATAAGTTCATTTGGTTTGGATCTTTTTTTAATTAGCTTTCCTAGCGGGTCAAGTTAGGTTCCATCATAACCTGTCATTTTTGGGTCGTGCCAAGGTGGTATCAGAGCACTAGGTTCGTAGGTTCTACGAGTCATGAGTAAGTGTCTAGTGGAGTCTTGCAGATCGATATAGTGACGTCCATACCAATCTTCGGGAGACTACAGGGTATTTAGGAAAAAAATCCCTTTCATCTTTCCTTATTGTGGCCTTGTTTCATCTTGAAACCTATGACTTTGACTCTTCTCGATCTCTCATATGTGATGTTGTGCGCTCAGTATTCGCTATGTGCCGATGATGGTGATGTTACAGATAGATTAGGATGGGCTATGGATGATTGATTATCATCACGGTGTGTTTTCTAGCCTCAGAAGAATATGCAATGTTAAGTCTTCTAGTCGTGCATTTGGGGTATGAGGCAGGTTCATATGTCTTGTTGGTAAATACAGATTTGGGAAGATTCTCGGGTGACGACGTGTTAAATTTTCTTATGGTACTTTGGTTTGCTGATGGGGTTTTCTATGGCTTCGAGCTAAGTAGTGGAGGCTGCTACTAATAATCGGATTGTAGGGTCATGGGTCATATAAATATCTGGACCGGGAGATTGCTTGGTTATTTATTTGAATGGGCATATGCTTGTGTCGCACGGGTTGGTCGACGCGTATTTGATGTGTATTGATGATCAGAGTAAATGATGGTTATCGAGAAGGTTCTGGCAAGTTGCAGGTTTTACGTGGCCTTTAAGGGCTTTTGGATTTGCCTACGGGTGGGCATGAAAATGGAAGTGAATCTTTATTGGGTCTGCAGTGTTTCCTTGTCAAGAAAAGTCTACATGTCAATGTTGGAGTGATGCAAGAAATGGTTTCGAAATCCCAAGAAGTTCCCTCAGAGCGGTCATATCAGATAGAGACAATTGGTTCTGATTAGTTGATAATGTGTTACTGAGATCCGAAGAACTTATCATGGTTATGATCACGGTCGGAGTTGATGCTTTCTACAGGTATAGGAGCTATAATTCTTATGGATTAGAGTTGACTGTGAGACTTTCATAGTGTTACAAATTATCATGTTAGAAGCAATGCGCCCCGTGGGGTTGAAAGGTTGCATGTACAAGGTTATAGTTAGTTTTGAAGGGTAGGATATGAGTTCTTGATGGTACAGATGAGTTCCTGTGTTTGAGGTTTTGCTGGCACGATGTGTTTTCACTAGAGCGCCTATTGGCAGCTACATTGTGTTTTGATTTATGGGTGCATTTCTGAGAGATGTTGTAGTATGAGTTACGCGTCAGCTATTTGTGAAGCGGTGTTGAGACTGAGTAGGAAAATTTGTGGTATTCGTGAGGCACAGAGATTGAATGTTCTTGTTGGCAGACTATTCCTTGATCACGAGTTGTGAAGGAGAGTAGAAAATTGGGTGATTAATGGTACGTGTTATGGAAAGGTCGTTATAGACTGTTGGAAGGCTATTACATGTTTGGGGA
This sequence comes from Nicotiana paniculata, assembly GCA_005239505.1. Classification (NCBI taxonomy): domain Eukaryota; kingdom Viridiplantae; phylum Streptophyta; class Magnoliopsida; order Solanales; family Solanaceae; genus Nicotiana; species Nicotiana paniculata. The sequence goes on along the minus strand of ML316332.1, from coordinate 20,864 downwards.
TGATCGGAATTTGGTTTGGGGAATATTCTGAGCCCAGTAAGTGTGTGTACTCTGTATCAAACTGAATTCGCTTACTCTTGTGCAGTCGTTGCCACATGTATATCATCGGGCGGAATGGATGTTATTCGAACCTTGGTTTATGTTATATGTTTTTCTCTCATGCTATGATGGGTTGCGAGGGCTACATGATTCTTCGCATGCATATTATGACTTGGTTTAGGCTTTATGGCACTAGGGGCAATGATGCTTGGATAGTTGCACCATAGCTGTGCTTGTCTTTCTCATTATTGTTTGTAATGATTTTCCCTACAGTTATATTTTTTGCACTTTGTTGTGCTTGATGTTGAAGCACATGTGATCAGTGAGCCCGAATATAATGGCTCGATGGGTACCCTATGTGGATTGATATTATCGGACCGGGTTGCACATTGCAACGTTACAATGATGAAATGTGGCACCTTATTTCTATTATGTGTATTTTTCTTTCAGCTTGTTGGGAATAGTTCATACTAAAGTGCTAAAATTTCCCTGCCTGTTTAATTTTCTTAGTAGTTTTCTTATTTGGTTTTCTTAATGTTATATGTCATATTTGAATTATTACTTGTTAGTGTACTGAACCGGGTGGTCTGTGGCTCAATCTGATTATTGTTGATACTGGTCGGTGTGGTTGCTTGTGTTGGCTAATATGAGGTTTCTAGATCTGAGATTTGCGTTATTGTATTGCGATTTCTTTAGGAGGAATAACACTATAGTTTGTTGAGGATTTGGAAAATTGCCCTTGTCGTGCAAGTGAGTTTCTTGGCTTATTGATCAGATGAGTGGTTAAGTGGTTATGCATGTTTCTTTCATAGTCGGTAGGGTATAGGGGTTTTGAATGAGGTCCTAATCGATATGAGGTTTAATAGCGGCACCAAATTTGTTTTTGGGCAGTAATGGTGGTCAGCAGTTCCTATTGTGAGTATCATTATTTGATACAACTAGTTCGGACTTGTACAGTGTGTAGATGTGGGATACGGATCTTGTAACAAATTCTGGATGATAAAATGGGGTTCTAAGGTTTAAGGACCAAGGTTGAAACAGGGATATCTAATGATGTTGTGTTGGTGGGCTTACGTGGATCAGGGTGACGTAGGATCACCCCCAGGTTTTTGCTTAGTGAGGTTACACCACGATTGAATAGCTTTGGGAAGACTCCTGGCACGTTCGAGGACAAACATGTGCTTAAGTGGTGGAGGATGTGACCACCCGACAGGTTGTTTTGAGTATCTGCACTTCGCTTGGTGTTTTGAGGTCTTGAGTAAGTCCATATTATGTTATGGGACTTTTTGGTATTAAATACGAAGTCAGTGGCAATTTCATAATTAATCTGGAAAAAATCTGGCAACCAAATTCTTAGTAAAATGACCATAAAATGTTCATACGATGTCCAAATTCGACGATACTTTTTGCTAAGGGTCCGTAATTATGATAAGGAACTAATTCTTTATTCTAAACAGAAATCGGAACTCATTTGTTCAATATGATATCATTTATGCTTGAAAAACGAGTGCAACACAACCCAAACCTATCCGAAACTTACCCGAGCCCCCCGGGACCACGTCCAAACAAAAAATCTGCACTATTTCCAATTATTGAAACTAACATATCTCATTCAATACAAGGTCAAATTGCGTGATTCAAGAGCCTAACTTGACTAGAATTTCACAAGGAATCCATTGGAGACGTAAAAAGCGATTTCGAAATTGTTTGGCATGAGAAACGAGGCAGAGTATCTGGCGGAAAAAAATACATAAAATAAGGGTTTGTTCAGTTGGTCATATTTTGAGTTGGGAAGCTCGGATTTGGGCGATTTTCACCATATGGATTGGGGTAAGTGTTATCTACTCGGTTTTTGTTATATTTCATGAATCCATCGTTTTGAGATCTGATTAATGATTTCAAACTGAAATTTGGGGATTTTTGCCTAAAGTTTCATAAAGTGAATTTTTAAGTTTTGAACATCGATTCGGAGTCGAATTTGAGTGAAATTTATATGGGTGGAATCATAATTGAATGCGTTGTCGGATTTTGTGTGTTTTGTCGGATCCCGAGGTGCGCCCTCAGGTTGGGCTTTTTGGCCGATTTTGGTCCTTTGATTAAAGATTTGACCTTTTTCAATTGGGATTGGTTCCTTTAGCATTGTTTGGCATTTTTGGATCATCGCTTCACTTTTTCGAGGTAAGTGTTTTTCTTAACTTTGTTGAGGGAATTTTTTTCTCCTATTACTCATTGTTTTCTACATGTGAGGTGAGAAGCGTATATGTCACAACCCAAAATCCTAACAGGTCGTGATGGCGCCTATCGTAGAACTAGGCTAGCCAACATCACATAACTACACATTTGTTTTAATATAATTTCTCAAGAATCAATAATAACCAGCAAAAGAGTATAAATTTTTTTTTCTAAGTCTTTAAGCAAACATAATAATATAATCTACTATCTAAACAAATCTCCCAGGACTGGAGTCAACCGATCACGAGCATCTAAGAATAATACTAATGAAGGAAGGGAAATGGAGAAGCTGCAAACGTTGAACAACTACCTCGAAATCCTGAATACTAACGATGAATGAACTCAAATGGCTACTGCTCAGAACCAGTACATGGATCTGCACATAGAGGTGCAGGAAGTAATGATGAGTACGCCAACTCAGTAGTAATGAAAATAAATCACAGTCTGAATAATAAGAAACGCACAATAACAAATACACCAACCCACAAAATCGTAAAATATCAAGTCTCAATGAAGTATACATTAGTTCGAAAACTTGTTTCGGTAAAAATCCTTGAAACAAGTATAATTTCCAATATTTCTCAATAAAACTCCCAAAATATCAGTTTAAAATATGAAACAAATCATAATCAAAAGCAAGGAAAAATATCATTTTAAACCGCCCCTCGAGCAAAATCATCACTCGTAATCAGTCACTCAGCACCTCACCATCACTTAATAACAGTCACTCAGCATCAGCCCATCGGGCAACCTCCCTGTCACTCATGCCTCCCAATCACTCATCACTCGGAACTTGGCACTCGGCACTCGACACTCGCACTCAGTAGGTAACTGCGCTCACTAGGGGTGTGTACAGACTCTGGAGGGGTCCTACAACTCAAGCTCTATAAACAAGCCACATCATGGCATCAATAATCTCTCGGGCTCTCGTGCTCTCTCATATAATAAATATCCTCACAACATTGGACCTCGATCTCACTCATTCATACACTCTCAAAATGCCACCCGGATCATAAATAAAACGAGGTTCTTGACCCAAAATAGTATTTCATTTCAAGCAATAGTAATATCATCAAATAGGAGCGTCAACAATTTCACAAGAAATACTGTGTGTAAAATCATAGTTTCAAAGTAGTGAGAATATCATTCAAATAGCCCCCAAGGGGTTAAACTGATCGGCACTAGGCCCAAAACATGGCTTACAACCCATGTATACCAACACACAGTAATACTATAAATCATATGCTTTAAAAGCTGGTTCGCAATTCAATAGTTCCTGAAAAGATACATTTTTTCCAAATTTCCAATTCGTGCACGGCCCACACTCATCATCCAGTGTGTGCGTCAGTCCAAATCCGTGAAAGGATGTAAAGTCCGGGGTTTCATACCCTCAGGATAGGATTTAAAGACATTACTCACCTCAAACTAGCCCAAAAAGCTACTCCGCAATGCGTTTACCCCTCGAATAAACTTCCGGGTGCTCCAAATCTATAAAGATCAGATCCTTCTCATTAAATTATGCTAAGGGAATGAATTCCAATTGAAAAATACCAATTTTAGCACAAACCCCGAAATTAGCCAAAACCCGACCCCCGGGCCCGTGTCTCAGAACTCGACAAATTTTATACCAAAGTTTTCTTCATCATCTAATGAGTCCGTACATATAAAGAACTCAAAAATCGGAGTTCGTTTGACCCCTCAAATCATCCCTAGAAAGTCTCATAATCTAAAGCCCTAACTCCACCTTTTTCTACTGATTTTCATGAATTAAACACTGATATTTTGTTCCTTAATCACAAATAATCAAATTTTAGGGTCCAATATCCTTACCTCAATGAAGAATAATGATTTCCTCTCTTCAAAATAGCCTCAAAGCTCTTTCCCGTTAAAAAAAGATGTAAAAGGGTTTAATGGTTGCAGAGGGTTTTTTTTTTTAATACTGTTCACGCGTTTTACTGTTCACCCGAGTTACCGTTCACCCGAATTACTGTTCATGATGCTGTGAAAAAAATGTAGCAGCTTTTCTTCTAGTCTAGATTGACCCGTTAACCTTTCGAAATCCACCCGAGGCCCTCCGAAATCTCAACAAATATACCAATATGTCCCATAACATCATTTGAACTTATCCGAGCCTTCGAAACACCAAAAGCAACATCAAAACACAAAAATCACTTCAAATTCAAGCCTATTTATACACCGGACATCACAAAAATATTCCGGATACACTCCTAAGTCTCAAATCACATAACGAAGCTATCTGAGCCATAAAATCTGCATTCCGAGGTCGTTTACCAATAAGTTAACTATCAGCTGACTTTTCCAACTATAAGGCTATTTTTATAGACTAAATGACTAAATTCTTGCTACAGCCATTCCGATTTCGAGCCCAGCAACTCTAAAACATCATAAACAGTATAACCAAACTATGACAACGCAAAACAGGAATAATAATGAAATTCCTACGGAACGACCGGCCTGGTCGTTACATTCTCCCCCACTTAAACACACGTTCGTCCTCAGACATGCCCAGCGTTGTTCCAAACACCACCAACATTGCTGTGTAACCTACCATGCACATATTCGGAGTTGATCCCACATCACTCTACCCCCTATAGGATTAATAGCACAACACAGTTGAAATTTCGAAATCCAATGTTGACCCATAAACCTTAGAACTACATTTCCACGCCTGAATCAATTTACAATATCAAAATCCCACAACTATAAACTGAAAAAGTTTGGGCATACTGTAACAAGTCATATCTGTAACCTAATATTAAATACCATGATACACTACATGACGCAAGGACTCGTGGCGAGAACTCCTAATCATAATAGCTGCTTATAAAATCCCAATACCGAAATAACCTTTCATCAAGCAATGCCTCATTCTAACGCTTTCATATGCTCCCGATGATGAAAGGAACACACACAATCTAGTAACCATTCGCCTGATCAGCATCAATACCACTATACCATCCAGAGCCATAACTTGTGCAACTCGTGCACTCAATAACAATATCCCAAAAGCTCAATTTATAAAATCAAGAACACTCACACGAGTGGACTATCCTGCCATTAACTATTACCATCACAACATCAAGCTAGAAGCCTGGCCCACACCGTAAAATCAGAACACACGAATCTAAAACCAAGGGTCCTACCTCTACCTAACTGTGCTGCAATGCGTGATCCCATCCAACCAGTGGACCACATGAAATACTCCAAGACACCTTGCTCAAAATCAATAACCATGCAAAATTCAACTTCAATTACTCAAAGTGCGTTGCCATAACCCTGGGAGAAATCGGACAATACCATGCCACCCGAACAAGAAAGAACATAACCTACACGTCTCAATCCTGCAACACCCAATTACTTACCTTACTCAAATCTCACTATAAATCCCAGATAGAACCGCATCCTATGCATATACAACCAATGATCAAAACTCCTTGAAACACTGAAAGGTAACTCATAGATCACTCCAAAACATGAATAAACTCAATGATAATCGAATGGTACATCCCTCAGCAATAGCAATTTGGGGTCAATAATTTCGACTCAGTGTAGAACACACACCCATACTGGTCTACCAATAATTATATTCTAAATCAACTATGGTCATCCAAAACAGGTAGATAACTCTCCAAAGGTTCATAATGACCGAATTATGACTTATACTAACACATGACTAGCTATGCTCACATCCTCGTAGTTCATAACTATAAAAATAATATGTGCACGACAACTCCCAGTCTCAAAATCCATGAGGCGCACCAATTACCTTATATGATCCCTATTCCACCACTAAAATATATAATACGCCTCTAATACATTATCATTTCACGAGGGATACCCCCATAATTCCTCTGTGTCACCAAGAAACCTTGAATATCAGCAGCCGATCCAACAAGAGAGCGTCGTAACACAAATGAAGTACCCTTATTCAAACACATTGCCTTAAACATATTGTCCTTAATGAACGTATACTCTCATCCAACCACCCAATAGTGGTATCCTTTACCTAATCATCTGAAACTGCCAATTCTGACCTTCATTCCAGAATTGAACTGTGACCTCACATAGTCCACTCTCCATTATACACAAAATACCGCATACGCCATGCAATCCAATGATAAATATGAGAACTTCATGCTCCCTTCCTAGCCACAAACTACTACGTACCTAACTAGCCAAGAACTTTCCATTTGATCCCATATAGAAGCAAAATCACTATACATCACTTGGCCCTCACGCCAGTAGAAATATACATCTCTAACCGTGGTAGAAACCATCAAGAACTCTCGTATCATATTTGTACAAAACCAAACCGCCAAGACTGAATCCTTCCAACTCAACCAAGCTAAGCATGCCACAAAATTCCAAGAGAATTGCTAAGAAACACCTATAACAACTCATTACCTTATAAACACCGAAAGAACTTATCATGTCGATCCGACGTACTACCAAGCTGTCCTATTTATCGAAGTTCCTTCTGACTTACCTTCTAATTGATACTTCTTTTCCATAATACCGCAATTCTCAATCCCGACTCACCGCACGAAACCGGAGCACAAAAAAAATATACCGTCTAAGGCTCAGACACCACTGAATACTCTCTCAAACATCCCCAGAGCACCACATCAAAAATACTTACCCTGAATAGACTTCATGCAAATTTAAAGTCATTACATTGGCTTTCCTGATACTGATGAATAGAATCCATGATAATGCAAATACACCACAAGCCTTTACACCTTGCCCATAAATCTCAACTCTAGCCCTTCTCATACCTTAAAGATCCTCGATCGCTACTTATAACCTTAAATCCGTCTGAACCATTCTCGAACGTCATTCACTCTATGCAATTTCAATTACAATAATGAAGTAAACAGAACCACCTGACCCAACTTGCAATCCACATACTAGAAAAGTAATCCAAATATTTTGAGCAACAACAAAACTCATGCACTGCACACACTGCCCTTTCAATTACAACTCAATCATTCAATAAATTCCATTATCCGTAAGGTACATTACAACATGTATCTAAGAATTTATCGTTACTCGAGCCATTACCAGACTCCACCACTGCAGGGCAATAACTGATCAACCAACATACCTCGAACCGAAACCAATACAAAAAATAAATGTGTAATCAACTTATCAATAACGAACTCCCCCACTTGGCTCAAAGCCAAAGATAAAGACAAACATTCACTCACGATGCCCACACATTATCACTGCCACCATACTGTGGTGGGATTCAACTAAATCCTTCATACGCTCATCTGACCCAGACCATATAACCCTCAACTCGTATGCAAATCTCGCATTCACCATTGTAATGGTCATGGAAACTCCCACAAGAGATCTAAGCTAAAATTACAACATACATCCTTTACTAATAGAGATAACTTACTACAGATCAACATAAGGGTCACACACCTTAGGAAAACCAGTAGGAGATACCCCTTCTTGCTTAACCTCAGAGTGATATCTCCCTATACACTTCCGAAAATCATAGCTATCGTGCAATCATTTACGTTCCTACACTAAAGCACAACCGCCTCCCTCCCTTAAGGCATCCCATTTAGCGGTATAAGAACCTGAAGTTGATCGCAATACTAACACTGGAGTTGTGGCCATGAAATTCTTGATCTTCTGGAATCTCTACACACACTCGTCTGACCACATAGATACCTTCACTGGACACCACATGTCCCAAGAATGCTACTGAACTGAGCCAAAAATTTATTCTTGGGGAACATCGCACAAAGCTTCTGTTCCATATATCTTTGCAATACCATCATCAAATGCTGAGTATGGTATCCCTGGCTACGAGAGTACCTCAGGATGCCATCAATAAATACAATAAAAAAGGAATTATAACACAGTTGAATACGTCGGCAATCAAATACATGACTGCTGCTGGGGCATTGGTCAGCCCAAAGGACATCACCAGGAACCCATAACACAATAGAAGGATCCGGTTTGCTCCACATCTAAACGACATAAGAGGTCTTCACTACACTCACAGCTCGAGGCCATATTCTAACTTAAGACTGAAGTCAATTACTCAATGGTTCTTGCTACCTCTCCCGCTAATCCATTGTTGCCACAACCAAACAACCTGATTATAACTATCAATCACACTCACCATGTAGTCATCTAGTAATAAAGTTACATCAATAAGGACACCAAAGGATATATAAGTCCCCCAAAACATTTGCTCACACAAATAAAATATCAAAACTCAAGCCACAAAAAAAATTCGGCCTCAATTCCTTACGAATGGCCCATTCTCAACATGCTAAAAATCACATATCACCCATGAAATTCACAAGCTCGCGACGGAAAACTAATACGAAGCTCTCACGTGCACATTCGAATACACGAAAGGAATTCAAAGAGTTACGTTTTTGGATGAATAAAATGGATTCGCACGACAAGAATTCATGAATATGGAATTTTTCCTAAGGGTTATGCAGCCTCTCAAAAACAAGTAAAGATGTCTCCGTATCAATCTGCAAGACTCTACTAAACCCGCTCATGATCATTGAGTCCTATGTAACCTAGATCTCTCATACCAACTTGTCACGACCCCAAATCCTAACAGGTCATGATGGCGCATATCGTGGAACTAGGCTAGCCAACCATCACATAAATACACATTTTTTTTAATATAATTTATCAAAAATAAATAATAACTAGCAAAAGAGTATACAAATTTTGTCTAAGTCTTTAAGCAAACATAATAATATAATCTACTGTCTAATCAAATCCCCCAGGGCTGGAGTCAACCGATCACGAGCATCTAAGAATAAAAATAACACTGCTAATGTCATAAAACATGTCTCGGAATAAAATACTAATACTAATGAAGGAAGGAAAATGGAGAAGTTGCGGAAGCTGGACAGCTACCTAGAAATCCTGAATGCTGACGATGGATGAATTCAAATGGCTACTGCTCAAAACCAATACCTGGCTTTGCACACAGAGGTGTAGGGAGTAATGATGAGTATGCCAACTCAGTAATAATGAAAATAAATCACAGTGTGAAGAATAAGAAAAACACGACAACAAAAACACCAATCCACAAGACTGTAAAATATCAAGTCTCAATAAAGTATACATAAGTTCGAAAACTAGTTTCCGTAAAAATCCTTGAAAAAATAATTTCCAATATTTCTCAGTAAGACTATAAAAATATCAGTTAGAAAGATGAAACAAATCATAATCAAAATCTCAGCAAAATATCATTTTAAACTGCCCATCGAGCAAAATCATCACTCGTAATCAGTCACTCAGCACCTCACCATCACTTAATAACAGTCACTCAGCACCTCACAGTAACTCAGCATCAGCCCCTCGGGCAACCTCAGTTTCACTCATGCTTCCCAATCACTCATCACTCGACACTCGTCACTCGCACATAGTAGGTAGCTACGCTCACTAGGGGTGTGTAGAGACTCCGGAGGGGCTCCTACTATAACGACCCAACCGGTCGTTTTGAGCCCTAGCGTGTCATTCATCGGTTCGAGGCCATGGGCAGCTTCATTTCAGGTGTTATGAACTGTAGTTGTGGTAGGAATTTAATTTCAGGAAGTTTAGAGTCAAATTGGAAAGAAAATTCTCATTTCAGAAGCCTTAAGTTGGAAGAATCGACTAAGATTGGATTTTGAATAAACCACCTCAAAACCAGTATTTGAAGGTTCCTGCGGGTTCATATGATGATTTCGGACTTGGGTGTATGTCCAGATTGGGCTTTGGATAACCCGTGAGCGTTTCAGCGTATATTGTGGAAGTAAGCATATTTTAAGAAATTTCCTAAGTTTGGCTTGAAGCGCATTTCAGTGATTTGATGTCCGTTTGGGATTCCGAGCCTGGGAATAGCTTCGTATGGTTATTTTGGACTTAGGAGATCGTTTGGAAGTGAATTTGGATGTCCGTAGGTTATTTTGAAGTAATTTGGCTAAAGGCAGATTTTTGAAGGTTTTTGAGAAATCCCACCGGAAGTGGAAATTTTGATATTGGGGTCGGAATGTGATTCCGGAAAATGGAGCAGGTCCGTAATGTCAAATATGACTTGTGTGCAAAATTTGTGGTCAATCAGACGTGATTTGATAGGTTTCGTCACCGGAGTTGGAAGTTTGAAATTTATAAGTTCACAAAGTTTTGATTTGGGTGCGATTAGTGGTTTCAGCCTATTACTGATTTCGTATCTTGTAAAATTATTTTGTTGGGCCTTAGTGAGTGTCAAGTCGACCTCTCTTCACTACCTCTCTGAGGTTAGGTGGGATACTTAGTGAGTACACGTTATTTTTGTACTCATGTTACACTTGATGTGCATTTTGTTGCACATGTACCTTCATAACAATATTGAGCAGCTTGAAGACTAAGACGAGCTGCATCACTCGGAGAAGACCTGCAGTCGGCAAAGTCTTCCTCTATGTATTGTATTCTCATTTTTATTCCTTGTCCAATTTGTTTTTCGTACAAGCTTTGTAGAATTTTTAAAATTCATAGAAATGGCTTATGTACTTGTGTCACCGGGTACTGGAATGTGTTTGGGATGTATTTTATAAAAATGGAATATTAAACTGTCGTATTTACTTGGGGGATTTTATTCAGTTATTATGTAATAAAGTGAAAGGTAATAATTTCAATAATGCTAAAACATGAAATTTAACTTAACCATTTAATGATTGGCTTTCCTGACAGTGGTGTCCGGCGCCAGCACGACCTTATGGATTTTGGGTCGTGACAACTGGGTATCAGAGCGCTAGGATCCCTTAGGTCTCACAAGTCATGAGCAAGCCTAGTAGAGTATTGTGGATCGGTAAGGAGACATCTATACTTATCTTCGAGAGGCTACAGAGGTTCTAGGAGATTCTCATTTCATAAGCCTTAAGTTGGAAAATCAACTAGGATTTTATTTTTGAGTAAACGAACTCAGAATCAAGATTTGAAGGTTCCTTCGGGGTCGTATTATGATTTCGGACGTCAGCGTATGTCCGAATCGGGCTTTGGATAACCCGGGAGCATTTCGGCGTATATTGTGGAAGTCAGCAATTTCGAAGAAATTTTCTAAGTTTGGCTTGAAGCACATTTCGGTGATATTGATGTATGTTGGGATTCCGAGCTTGGGAATGGCTCTGTATGGTTATTCTGGATATGGGAGCGAGATCGAAATGAATTCGGATGTCCGTAGGTTATTTTAAAGTCATTTGGCTAAGGGTAGAAATTTTAAGGTTTTTGAGCAATCCGAACGGAAGTGGAAATTTTTATATCGGGGTCAGAATGCTATTCCGGAAGTTGGAGCAGGTCTGTAATGTTGAATATGACTTGTGTGCAAAATCTGGGGTCAATCGGACGTGATTTGATAAGTTTCGGCATCGGAGGTGGAAGTTTGAAATTTCTAACTTCATAAATTTTGGGTTTGGGTGCGATTCGTGGTTTCGGCGTTGTTTGATGTTATTTTGTCACGACCCGAATTACCCTTCGAACTGTCTCGTGACGATACCTAGTCTCTACGACTAGGTAAGCCTAAAATTTGCAGAAATAATAGAAACAATAAAGAATAAGCAACACTATAAAATTTAGCCGCTCGACATTTACATCTTTTACTTTCCCAAAACCTGGAACATCACAATGTCACAACCTCTGAACTACTGTAGCCTTATACAAAGGAATAAGGAAAGTGTATCTATATATCTCCTATATTTATACTAGAGCAGGAATGAGGTCTCGTGAGATCCTGCGGGCGCGGCAAAATTACCTCGCAGTCTCCTAACCAGCTGGTAAGATACGCCTAGCCATTGTACGGTGCACTGGCACCTGGATCTGCACATGGGGAAAGTATGCGCAGGAAAGGGTGTGGGTACTCCACATTCGGTACTCAGTAAGTGCCAAGCCTAACCCCAGTAAAGTAGTTACGAGGTCAAGTTGAGGCTTTACTGTGTTTTAAAACAAGTCATTGATAAATTTAAAATAGTGAAATATAGATAAGCAATGATAAACAGGATTAATGGAAACTGGAAAAAAATTAATAACAGAAAGAGAGCCCTCGGCTCAGCACAACATATATCTCAACAGTAAAATGCAATGCAGTACAAGGGGAAAGCTCCAAGATCTCACTTCATAGTTCCAATTTAGATATGCTATGCAGTATAGGGGGAAAACTCCCGGATCTCGGACCGTAGTCCCAATTTAAATATGCATTGCGATACATGGGGAAAGTTCCCGGATCTCTGTCCGTAGTCCCAATTTAAATATGCAATGCAGTACAGGGGGAAAGCTCCTAGATCTCGGTCCGTAGTCCAAATTTAAATATGCAATGCAGAAGTATGTCGGATACGGCTTAATTAAAAAGTTAAGGAAAAACAACATGCAAGAATTAAGTAAAACTACCAAAGCATGGTGCAACTAGTAGCAAATAAGAGAAAATGAAGTAAGGACATGTAGGCATGCTTATTCTTAAGATAACTACTCAGTTAAGACCGGAAACAGTAATATAAGAATGAAAATGAGTGATGCCATGGAAGGAAAAGTGGAATATTAGCAACAATGACCCGTGTACGCCGTTGTTACCTCACGTACACGATGTCCACATAACAAAATCTGTATAAAAATGCCGAAGGGGAAGTCCCCAACACAGAGTTAGGAAAGCCACATACCTTGAGTGCGCAAATCAACTCAATACCACACTCTTGCCACGAGTATCCAACTCTGAGTGGCCCAAATCTAGTCCATTCGATTGCATAGTTTAAATATCATTTAAAGGAAACAAAATAGCTAATAAGTTCGAAGCTAATACGCGAAATTAGGAAATTCGCCCCAAAAGTCCCCCGGGCCCACGTCTCGAAATCGGGTAAAAATTATATTTTCCAGACACTGATTCACTCACAAGTCTAATCATATAAAAATCTCTCAAACCAGATGTAAAAACCCACTCAAACCATAATAATTCGGTCTGCGAAGTTCATCCAATTTTTCCCCAAATTTTCCACCCGAATTCGAATTTTAAAGACTATATTTAAGTTAGGAATCATGGAAATTAATATAAGTTGGGTACAAATCACTTACCCAAGTTACCTAGGAGCAAAAGCCTCAACAAAATGCCTCTCCTAAGCTCTCAAATTCGAAAATAGTGAAAATAACATAAACCCTCGGACTTGGGTGTTTAAAAGATTGTCCAGGTATTTCTTCTATGCGATCGCGTACAATGAGTCGCGATCGTGGAGAGCATTCAGCCACGCGCCTAAAATGCTTCATCGCGGTCGCGATTGTTTGACTGCAATCGCGGACCTTCACGACCCAGAGCTATGCGATCGCGATTGTGTGACTGCAATCGCTAACCTTCACGACCTAGAGCTACGCGATAGTGGTTGGGGCCACGCGACCGCGTAGAACAAATATTAAAACTCCCCCAGACCAAGAATATTATATGCGAACGCAGTCAAGGTCACGCCACCACGAAGACCAAGATTCCAACACACTTCGATCGAGGACCTCTTCTGGCGATCACGGAGAACAAATCGCAGGACCTCTCAAATTCACCTTACGCGATCGCAGGTGAACCCTTGCGATCTTAGAGAGCAAAATACTGTTGTAGAAAAATGTCCGTTTGAAAACGCGAAAAACACCCTCGGCCCTCGGGACCTCAACCAAAATTACCAACCAACCCTAATATCTCATTCAAACTTGGTCGAGCCTTAAAAACACATCTTACAGCATCAAAATCATCAAATATGCATAGATTCAAGCCTAAGAACTTATGAAATTTCTAGAATTCACATTCGATGGCGAAAGACGTCTAACCTAATCTGAATGGCCTAAAATTTTGCACACAGGTCATTAATGACATTACATAATTCCATTACGAGTCCGATATCAAAATTTCACCTATCCGTCGAAATCACCAAAATCCTAACTTTCGCCAATTCAAACCTAAATCTACAACCGACCTCGAAAACACATTCCGAACACGCTCCTAACCCCGGAATCACCCAACGGGGCTAATGGAGTCGACGAAATTCCATTCTGGATCCGTTTTCACACATCTCTAGCTACAGCCTAATTTCAAAGGCTAAAAAATCCACATTTAAGGACTATGTGTGCAAAATCACTTCGAATTTTTCCACTCAATAATCTGACAAGTTTTAATAACATAAATAGACATGGGAGAAGCAGTTATTACGGGACCAGGGTGCTAACTCTCTAAACGACCGACCGGGTCGTTACATTCTCCCCCTCTTAAGAAAATTGTTCGTCCTCGAACGAGAATAGAAACATACCTGAAGCTGTGAAAAGATGAGGGTACTGACTCCGCATGTCCTGCTTGGTCTCCAAAGGTGCCTCCTCAATCAGATGACCATTCCACTGAACCTTCACTGAGGAAATATTCTTCGACCTTAGCTTTCTGACTTTAGACTGAGCTAAAATCCAAAACATGAGTCGGATCACCGTGATACTTCCGGAGCATGGAAACGTGCAATACCGGATGACCTCCTGCTAGGTTGGGAGGCAAAAGCAATTCATAAGCAACATTCCCAACCCGCTGTAACACCTCAAAAGGTCCAATGAACCTCGGACTCAACTTACCCTTCTTGCCAAATCTCATGACGCCCTTCATAGGCGATACCTGAATCACCTTCATCTTGTCTAGGGCATCCTGCATCAAGTCTATACCCAACAATCGGGCCTCGCCCGACTGAAACCATCCCAGTGGAGGCTTGCACCGCCTATCGTACAAAGCCTCATACAGCGCCATCTGAATGCTGGACTGGTAGTTGTTATTATAAGAAAACTCTGCATGGAGCAACTATCCCTCCCATGACCCTCCAAATCTATCACACATGCACGGAGCGTATCCTTGAGAATCTGAATCGTGCGCTCGGATTGCCCGTACTCAACTCTACCCTGGTGCCCAAATCCTGATGAATTGCTCTAAATAACTGTGTATTGAACTGTGTACCTCTGTCTGAAATGATAGATATTGGGATATCGTGGAGGCGAACAATCTCTCTGATATAAATCTCTACCAACCTGTCAAATGAATTTGTAGTCAACACTGAAATGAAATGGGTTGATTTGGTCAGCCGATCCACAATCACACAAATAACATAATGGTTCCTCAAAGTCCGAGGAAGTCCAAGCACAAAGTCCATGGTGATCCGCTCCCACTTTCACTCTGGAAGCTCAATCTGCTGAAGAAACCCTCCCGGTTTCTGATGCTCACATTTGACTTGCTTACAGTTGAGCATTTCGCTACAAACTCCACTATCTCCTTATTTATCCTTCGCCACCAATAGTGTTGTCTCAGATCCTAGTACATCTTCGCGGTACCCGTATGGATGGAATAGCGCGAACTATGGGCCTCCTAAAAAATCAACTCTCGAAGCCCATCTACATTGGGCACAAAAATACGGCCTTTCATCCTCATCGCACCATCATCACCTATGGTCACATACTGGTGCTCTCGAATGCGGTCATAAAGAGAAGACCGAGGCATCACACAAGCTAAAACCCGGCAAGGATCCAAAACGTTCAACCTCACGAACTCACCGGTTAAGGACTGAATATCTAAGGCTAAGGGCCTCTCAACTACCGGAAGATATTCCAAACTCCACAAAATCTCCGCCCGACGACTCAAGGCGTCGGCCACCACATTGGCCTTCCCCGGGTGGTATAATATAGTGATGTCATAGTCTTTTAGGACCTCCAACCACCTACGCTAGCGCAAATTGAGATCCTTCAGCCTGAATATGTGCTGCAAACTCCAGTGGTCCGTGAATATCTCACAGGGAACACCATATAAATAATGACGCCATATCTTCGGGGCGTGAACAATCGTTGTCAACTCGAGATCATGAACATGGTAGTTTTTCTCATGCACCTTCAACTTCCTAGACACGTAGGCAATCATCCTACCGTCCATCAACACCGCTCCAAGGCCAACCCTCGAAGAATCACAATAGACTGTATAGGACCCTGAACCTGTGGGTAATACTAACATTGGAGCTGTAGTCAGTGCTATCTTGAGCTTCTGAAATCTCTCCTCGCACTCCTGAGCCAATATAAAAGGTTCTCCCTTCTGGGCCAGTCTGGGCATAGGCGCGGAAATGGATGAAAATCCCTCCACAAAACGAGGATAATACCCATCAAAACCGAGGAAACTGCGGATCTCAATAGCTTAAGTCGGTCTAGGCCAAATCTGCACCGCCTCTACCTTCTTCGATCTACCTTAATCCCATCCGAAGATACCACATGGCCTAGGAATTCCATAGAATCAAGCCAAAATTCACACTTAGGAAATTTGGCATGCAACTTCTATTCTCTCAAAGTCGGAAGCACGATCCTCAAGTAGTGCTTATGATCCTCCTAGGACCGAGAATTTACCAGAATTTCATCAATGAACGCGATGATTAAAGTATCAAGATAAGGCCAAAATATGTTGTGCATTAGGTGCATGAAAGCTGTTGGGGCATTGGTCAGCCCAAATGCATCAGCCCGATGATAACCCGAATGCAGATAAATCTTGGAGAACACCCTAACAGATCATCAATGCGAGGAAATGGGTACATGTTCTTCAAGGTCACCTTATTAATCTACGGGTAGTCAATACACATACGCATCGAGCCACCCTTTTTCTTCACAAATAACACCGGAGCACCCCAAGGTGATACACTGGGCACGATCAAACCTTTGTCAAGAAACTCCTGCAACTGCTCCTTCAAATCAGGAGGAGCCATGCGATAGGGAGGAATGGAAATGGGCTGAGTGCCCAATAACAAGTCAATGCCAAAATCAATGTCTTTATTGGGCGACATACCCGGAAGATCAGCTAGAAAAACATCAGGATAATCCCTGATAACGGGGAGTGACTCAACCGTAGGGGCCTCAACACTAACATCTCTCACATAAGCCAAATATGCATCACACCCCTTCTCGATCATCCGCCGAGGCTTAGGGAAAGAAATTACTCTGCGGGGAGTATACTCTAAGGAAACTCTCCACTCTAACCTCGGTAATCCTGGCATAGCCAGCGTCACGGTCTTGGCGTGACAATCAGGAATAGCATAGTAGGGAAACAACCAGTCCATACCCAAAATAACATCGAAATCTACCATGCTGAGCAATAGTAAGTCAGCCCTAGTCTCAAAACCACTAATAGCAATCAAGCACGACCGATATACGCGGTCCACACAAGGAGAATCTCCCACAAGATTAGAAACATATACGGGGGAACTCAAAGAATCCCGAGATATCCCCAAATGTGAAGCAAAGTAAGAAGATACATACGAGTACGTAGAACCTGGATCAAATAACACGGATGTATCCCTATGAAAAACAGGGACAATAGTTGTGATGACCGAATCTTAAGCAACTGCCTCTGAGCGGGCTGGAAGAGCATAATATCTAGCCTGGCCTCCCCCTTCTAGGGTGACCTCGACCTCCCCGACCTCCACCTTGAGATGTCTGAGAAGGTGGGGTAGCAGTTGGGGCTGGAAGAATAGTTGGAGGACCTCGTGGAAGACGTGGAACCTGATAAGTCTGAGGTGGTGCACCCCTCCTAACTCTGGGTAAATCTATGATCACATGATGAGGGTCACCACATCCAAAAATAACCCCTCGGAGGACGTGGGGCTGCTGCTCACTCCGAACTGGCCTGCTGGACCGGCTAGTGATAGCAACTCGAGCAGGAGGAACCTGAGATACTGGTGGTGCATAATAACGCTCTTGAGGTCTAGGAGGAGCTGAAATACCACTGGTTGTTGGAAGAGCTGAATGAACAGGGCGACTCACAAAACCCCTACCATACCGTGCTCCTGAAAAATTACCAGTCTCTCGAGAACTCTTGGCCTCTCTATCCTCCCTGTCTCGGGCTAACATAGTCTCAATCATATGGGAAATACTCATGGACTACTGGTAAGTAATATCGGTCTCCAGCTCTCTGGCCATGCTGGTCCAAATACTTGGGTGGAGTCCCTCAATAAAGAATTGAACCCTCTCTCTGACAGTGACAACCAAATCTTGTGCATCGTGAGCCAAATTGCTGTAACGGACTGCATACTCTGTCACAGTCATGCTACCCTGGAGTAGATGCTCAAAATCCGCATGCCAAGCATCCCTGGAGCTCTAAGGAACAAACTCAAGTAAGAACATCTCATAGAACTGAGCCCAAGTAAGTGAGGGTGCCTCGACCGGGCTACTCAGATCAAAAGTATGCCAACACTGATAAGCTGCTCCCCTTAGGTGGAAAGAAGTGAAAGAAACCCCATTCGTCTCCACAATACCCATAGTGCGGAGAATGGGATGACACGCCTCAAAAAAACTCAGTGCATCATCCGAAGTTAGTCCGTTGAACTCAGGTGGGTGGTACTTCTTGTACCTCTCAAGTCGGAGCTTCTCTACCTCAGGAACACCTATCCTAGTCTTATGCTGATCTAGAGGTGCTTGGGGCATATGAATATACTCTGGAACCTGCCAAATATGAACCCTCTGCTCAGGAGTACGGGCTGCGGGAGTCTGTGTCCCTCCCCCATCTTGGGATGTAGTTGGAGCTGTCGAAAGTAGTCCCGCCTGAGACAGAGTACTAAAGCAACTCAATAAATGACCCAATGTCTCCTGGAGGACTGGAGTAATAGTAGGGACCTCTTGTGCCCACCAACTGTGGTCGTTGGGGACTGCTCTGCCTCTGCTCTCGCCGGTTCTCGGGTTACACTGGGTGCTTGTGCTCTACCCCGACCCCTGCCTCTGGTGGCTTTGACTGGGGGCTTGGGTGCCTGGTCATCAGTACGTCGGATGCAGGCGCGAACCATACTATTGATGATAGTAACGAGCACGGTAAGGGATTTCAAAGAATTTTATTGGTCTTAACAGTTACATAGCCTCTCGAAGATAGATATAGGTCATAAATGACATTACAGACCTGTTGTCGCTTTCGGAATTCCATTCCGAGTCTGATACCAAAATTTCACCTATCGGTCAAATCGCCTAACGAAGCTAACAAAGTCGACGGAAGTCCATTTATGGACTATGTGTCAAAAATCACTCCGAATTTTACCACTCAATACTCTGACAACTTTCAATAACATAAATAGACATGGGAGAAGCAGTTATTAGAGGATCGGGGCGCTCCATCTCAAAATGACCGACCACATTATTACAGATTTGAAGCCTCGATCAAGTCCGTGGGAAGTTTATGGGACTGAGTCGTGTGATTGGACAGGGTGCCGGGGGACCCTGGGTGCGTTTCGGGAATAAATCGGATCATTTCCTTCATGTTTGCTGCTGCTGTTTCTGGTGTTTTGGGGGTTCATTGCAATCGCAGCGCTTGTTATGCGATCGCATAAAGGATTTGAAGGGGGGCTGAAGTTGGCTTGTGGGAGGTCTGCGGTCGCGAAGGAGGAAATGGGAGGCAGCTGGGAATGTCTTGTGCGATCGCATGGTGTAGAGTGAGATCGCATAACGAAGAGATTGGGGCAGCATGGTTTGTCCTATGCGATCGCGGTGGCCTTTATGTGATCGCATAGAGGGGCAGTGTTGTGCAGATTGTTTATAAAACGGGATTCTTGGCCATTTCTTCATTATTTCATTTGGTGTGGGAGATTTTGAGGAGCTTCAAGAAGTGATTTTCATCAAGCATCATCAGGTAAGTGATTCCTTCTCATTCCAAGTTAAATACAAGGTTTATGCATGGATTGAACATGAAAAATTGTGGGAAATTTGGAATTTTGAAGAAAACCTAGAAAATTTTGTAATTTTTATTTTAGCCACAAATTTATCATGAATACTTGAGTAAATTGTATAATTGAACTATTAAAGCTATGGCTACAGTTTATCTTCGAGAAATTTCAGAATCTGTGCACGTGGGCCTGAGGGCTTTGTGTCAATTCATTGAGCGGAGTTGGGAAATTGTATATTTTGAATTGTTGCAAATATTAGAGTATATTTTCATTGGTTTGTCGTTATTTTGATAGTTTTGGGGAGTTGTGCATCCATTGGAGTCGTCAGAAGGTCATGGAAGCCGGTTATGGAATTTCGGAGAGTAAGTCTCCTTTCTAACTTTGTGAGGGGGAATTGTCCCCGTAGGTGAACTAATTAAACATATGTTCTACTATTTGTGGGGGCTACGTACGCACGAACTGACGAGGGTCCGTGCGTAGCTACTATTATGTTTATGTCCGGGTAGTCTAGGACCCACTAGCATGCCTTAAGTGTTGTACATGTGATCCTGACAATAATATTAGACTGATGATGCTATTGAATTGGTAATTTATTTCCTATGAAAGATAGAGTGAACCTTTCTTAATCATTTAGAAAGAGAATTGACTCCTCCGTGGATAATTGTATTCATGATAAGGTTATATTATTTAATATTATTAAACCTGGAAAATGAATTTCGAGAAAATATTTAAATACTATTTTTGTGACTTCTACAAGAGAAATTTATCATTTACGTGAGTATTTGTTTTCCCGATGTAGTCGGGGTGGACTGTATGATTGTGCATGACTGTGTGTGACCGTTGTTGGTTGATTTCCCAATGCACACGCAAGTGTACGTGGTCGACAAGTAATATAGG
>ML316329.1:0-38002 GCA_005239505.1 Nicotiana paniculata | reverse complement strand
TATATATATATATATATATATAATTGGTATTGTGCTTAAGCCAAGTGGCAAGCTGTTAAAATACCACTTGGCATTCTTAAAGTGAGTTTAGGGGGGATTTTCAAATAAGAAAATAGAATTTGTATGGAATCCCATTTAACAGAAATCTTAGTTTGTTTTTTTAATTTAGTTTGACTCTTATATAGCAATCTTCAATTCAATTTTATTATGGATCTTTAATTGTGTCATCTCCGGCTAAGTAATTTTCTTTGTCCAGACAAATATGAAAAAAAGATAAAGTAGGGATTTATTAAGATAATTAAAAGTTGTACCAATTTTCTAAAAAGATGCATATGTCATATAGAATATTATACTTATGGAAATTAAAAAAAAAAGACAAAAACATTGATACATTCATGGATATAAAAAGCTATAGAAATTATTTTAATAAAAAGGGAGACGAAATACATAAAGCTATTGAACAGTTAAAAAAAAAAGAAAGGAGTAAATTACTCTTCCATAAAGTGCATTTGATATGTAGAACTGTTTATGTGTTTGAAATATAGTAAGTAAGAGAATTTTATTCATTTTATATTTTTCCTTTTATTCATCAAAAACAAATAGAAGTATTATTAGAAGAGCAAAATGACAAACAACAAATATATTGAAAGGAAAGATTGATTATATTAGAAGAAAAATAATGGAAGATTGAAAGTAATGATTTAAAATAATAATAAATATATTTATATTGAATAGTAGGTCACATATTCTATCTACATTTATATATATATAATAAGACGATAATTTAAAATATGATGAAACCAAGTGACAAGATAATAAAAAGTCACATAATAATTTTAGAACGAAACTAATAATTAAGACTTTGAAAAGGAATCATGATTAATGGGAAGTGACTGAATGAAGTTATCTAAAATATAATTAGTAAAAGTATTTGAATAGAGTTATCTAAAGTATTAGATAGTTTAAATAATCCAAATAACGTATTAAAAATATATAGAGACAGATAATAATATTTGAATTGAGATTTATGTATTTTTTTTTTGTTATGTGTAATAATAATAATAGTATATTCTTATATCTATTTATTCTGTTAAACAAAATTAAACAAAAACTTATCTGTCACGATCCAAAATCCTTTATAGGTCGTGCTGGTGCCTAACGCCGCCGTCAGGCTAGCCAATAGTGATTGATCAACTTCATTACTCATTTTTATTACTTGAAATCATAATTCTCATTAATTAAATAGTATAAAATCAAGATTTCAGGGTGAAATGGTAATAATTTCGCGAACTACCACACTAGACATCCAGTAGGAACCCTCAATACCCGGTGTCACAAGTGCATGCGTATCAACTAGGAAATATAATAAAAATACAAAATCTGTCTAGAATACAAGTTAAACACGAGAATATAAATAACTCTGATGGGGACTCTGTATGCTGCGAATTGTAACATGGAATGCAACTCACCGCATAAAATCCCCGTAATAGTCGCGCCTCTACACCCAGAGGACCACCAGAAACACACACACACACACACACACACACACACACACACACATATATATATATATATACCTGCACAATAAGTGCGTCAAATGTAGCATGAGTACGTAAATCAACTCGTACCCAGTAAGTATCTAGCCTAAACTCAGAGAAGTAGTGACGAGGGGTCGACATCGACACTTACTAGTGGTTCAATAAATCAAATACAGTAGGAAGTAAACAGACGTGATGCAGAGTAAATAAACAAAATAAACAAGTATAAATACGTGGTACAACCCTCATCTCAACAAAAAACTCAAGCTCTCAATTGGAAGTTACCTCCTCAACCGAAGTATATATATAATGGACCTCACCAGCTAGGTCGTCACAATTCAAATCAGGAAGAACTCACAGTTACACTGGCTTCTTGTCAAATATTACGCACGATTTCATAAGAGTAATTAATAGAAATGCCGAGGCGTACGACCCGGTCCCATCATACTGTGAGCACTGCCGATAATCGAACGACACGAACCACAGATGCATCTATTATACTACCAAGGCAAACAACCTGATCCCATTAGGATAAGAAGCTTTAATTGGTCATTGACCCCACTCACAAATAAACGTGTGAGTTGTGAATTTTACTGAAAATTTTTTGAGAAAAATGCATAGCGCGGGAGAAATTCGTAAGACGAGTACAATTATTCTGCGGCTAATCATGAAGCCCGTCAAATCTCTACAATAGCAAGTCTATCACTCTACGCAAATATAGTCTCAAGTCGTAATGGGAAATAAAGAAATTAAACGAGCAAAGATAACTCCTATAGTACATTTATAGTATGGTATGAACCTAAGTCTACTCGGACAATAACATGAATTTAGCTACGTACAGACTCTTGTCACCTCGTGTGTACGTAGCCCCCGCAACAAGTAGCACATATCAAATACATCACCTAGGGGTAGTTTTCCCCTCACATAGTTAGACATGAGACTTACCTCGCTCCGAAATTTCATAACCGACTCCAACGCCACTTTAAGACCTCAAAGCGATGCTCGTCGCTCCAAAACTAGTCAAATAAAGTGTAAACCAATAAAAATACACTCTAATGCTCACACCAAATCAATTCATAACAATTCCCAATTTCGCTCGAAAAGTCAATAAAGTCAGCCCGCGTGCCCGGATTCCAAATTTTTTTAAAGTAAACATTACCCATAAAATCACGAGCTCAAATATATAATTTATTCACATTTTATTTCCAAAACCGTTGTCCAAATCCAAAATTACCAAATTTCTAGATTTCTTCAAAAATCTCACAATTACTACAATTTTTCATGTTTAAATCCACATGTAGATCATGTATTTAACTCACAACAGTAGGAATCACTTACCTCATGAAGGGTGACGAAAATGGCACTCCAAAATCGCGCCCAAGTCCAGCTCCAATGAGAGAAAAGAGGTGAAATGAGCCAAAACCCGATTTGGCTAACTTATACATTCTGCCCAGGCGAGGCGACCTTTGCATCTGCGAAGCCAATTGCCACTTCTGCGGAAGCAAATCCGCTTATGTGGAAAACACTGGAGGTCGCCCCTTCGAAGCTGTGGACAAGGTCCCGCTCCTGCGACATCACAGGTGCGAAAATCCCCCTCGCTCCTGTGCTCCACTCCACTTCTGCGCTTCAGGAAGCCGCATATGCGCCATCACAGATGCGGAAAAAGTCTCGCGCCAATGGCCATTGCCCAGCTCGTCCAGAACCACTTCTGCGTCCCTCTTGGCCGCTTATGCGGCTTCGCACCTGCGGCCAAAACCTCGCAGGTGCAGTTACTCCAGATGCACTGCTACCAGAAATTTGCATAAGGCCAACTTCTCAGTCCGATACCAATCTGAATCAAACCGGGGGCCCCCGGGATCTTGATCAAATATACCAACGCGTCCCAAAACATATTATGATCTTAGTGGGGGCCTCAAATCACACCAAATAATATCGAAACTACGAATCAACGATCGAAATCCTTCTTTAAACTTTTAAACTTTTAAACTTCTAAGAACATGTCTGAACCATATCAAAATATTCTGGAATGACGCCAAACTTTGTGTGCAGGTCATAAATCACGATACAAACATATTCTAAGGCTTGGAACCCCAAAACGGACATCGATGATATCAAAATCCACTTCAAACCAACTTATGAAATTCTAAAACTTTCAAAAATGCCAACTTTCTACAATAACCGCCGAAATACTTCCGGACCACCTGATAGTCAACCCGAACTACTCCAAGTCCGAAATCATCATACAAATCTATTGGAACCTTCAAATCTCGATTCCGAGGTCGTTTACTCAAACGTCAAACCTTAGTCAATTCTTCTAACTTAAAGCTTTCGAATTGAGAATTTTCCATCTGAATCAACTCCAAACTTCCCGGAATTCAATTCCGGTAACGCATACAAGTCATAATACTTGAAGTGAAGCTACTCAAGGCCTCAAACCGCAGAACGACGTGCTAGATCTCAAAACGATCGGTCGGGTCGTTACATTATCCAAGATTTTGAATTGAAAAAGAAAACTCCAAAGACGAAAAAATACCTTGAGATTTTGATAAAGTATAAAGTATGAGCATACACACTTTTATTTTTTTGTTTATTATTAAATTAAATACTAGATGAAATAATTATATCAAATTTTATAGTAAGGGAAATAATATAGAAAGAGGGGGTAGAGATAGTGTGAGAACATTTATACTTCGAGTAATGTAAAAAATAAAATAAAGATAATAAATAAATAATACTCAAAAATATATCGATAACTTTAAACATTAATCTGAGTTATAAAATAAAAGAATACAAGAATAAAAGTAGATGGAAATTTTTATTACAAGAAAAAGAAAAACCAAAGCCATTGTTATAATGAGAGTAGCGAAAGATATCAACAATTCTAAATTATAGGTAACTGAATAACGTGAACAAGAAACCAAAAAAGGAGAAAAAATATGTAAATATAAATTTTAGTGTTGAGATATATAAAAGGATAAGACTTATTTGATCTTTGAGATGAGAAGTTTTTTGAAATAATTCATATGATCATGCTATATAGATAAGATCGCATAAGTGAAAATATTATAATAGATAAAACTAAAATAAAAAATATAGACAATTGGCATAATTCTAAGAAACAAATAAAAATTTAAAGAAATAATTTAAATTTTTATGTGGTAATTTTAGTAAAAAATTAAAAGTCAGCTTTCGTACTAAACACAAAAAGGAAGGAGAATTTCATTTAATTGCTTATTGAAAGTGATACTAAAATAATAGTTTTTACAATTTTTAGTAGATTTTATGACATATTACAAACGAACTTATCTGTTTAAACTTTGAACTAATTCAATTATTCAACATCATGCATTTAGAAAAATAATATAACAATATTTATATTATAGATAAACGCTAAATAAAAAAATTAAAATATTATAGAGAAAAACTAATGTATAAAGAGAAAAATAGAAATAATATGATTTTATCCATACTTTAAATTTATTTGACACAAAAAAGTAAATAAATAATACTCAAAAATAATATTGATAAAGTTGAACGGTGAGAGAATTCTGACAGATAGTCATACAAGATAAAGTCAAGTTAAACTTTATGAGTAATACAAAACTATATCAATTTTATTATATTAATGTGTAAGTTACTAAAAAATTCATGTCATAATTTGATAATACTAAGTATTCAGATTAAGAAAATATATATCTATGTTATATTATAGAAAAATAGGCGAAAATATATAAACCCAATTGACAAGTTAATAAAAAGTTAAAATATTTACTACCAAGTACTTGCTAAATTAATAAAAAATAAAATAAGAAATAAATTTTATTTAATTACTATATGATGTATATCCTTTAATTATATAAATTTTGTTATATTCTTGCACATTGTATTAAAAAAAAATAGCAACTAAAATTTATTAAAATAATATGATATATCAGATCATAATTTCATAAGATTCTTTAAATTATTCGCACATGGCACGGGGTATAACGCTAGTTTGAGAAGAAAATGCACATGCAAATAGGAAATACACGGGGAGAAAAATAGCAAAAAATGAAGCTTTAGATAAATTAGATTTAAAAAGGGTGGTTGGTGTGTGCCAGATAGAAGGGTCAAGTATCTGGAGCAGTAACAGTAATTTCAGTACTCAGATCCATTTCATTCCAAAACTAGTTCATATCAAAATCAGAAACTCTTGTTAATTACATCAGACAAATGAAATAACCAATTGCTAGTTTCATGATACGCCAAAACTGCTAGCATAAACACTTAAATTCTACAATACACCATTAAAGAAATCCAGATCTATGTAGTCAACAGCAGTGGCGAAGCCAGGAAATTTAATTAAGGGTTGAACACCCTTTGCCAGTGGGCTATGCAAGGGCGTTCAAAGTCTATTTTGAATCAATAATAAGTAATATTTTACCTTATACGTAGTATAATTTTTCGGCGAAGGGTGGTCAATTGACCACCCTTGGGCCAACATAGCTTCGCCCCTGGTCAACAGTTAGTCCTACGTAGTACTAAGATCGGATATGGGAATTTCCCTGTCCTGCTAAACCAATGGTGTGTCATGAAGATGTCATACCGAGCCAGAACACAATAACATACAATTCAAAAACCAGATCACGCCAGAAACTGCTATGAGAACCCATCATCATCTTGCAGCTTGTGTAACCTGCCAATTCTCATTTTAGCAATGATCCAAAGTACAAATGACACTAAGTGTAAATTCATTCTTTGCTCACCTTATCCAGCTTTTGAAGGAAAGTTAGCTCAACTTCTCTTCGAAGACCTTCCAAATCTGTTGCGTATTCTCTAAGGTCGTCTTCTACCATAAACTGCTGCAACTGTTGCCTCATCTGCTTAAGTGCCACATTCAATTTACAGAAGTCCTTGAAAACTTGAACTTCAGCCGATCTAAGTAGTAGTATGTTTTTAATTGCGTAAAGAGCCTGTAATCAGACATAGATTACATGTCAAGCCGCTTGCATACTTTGTAAAGATGTCACCTAACACGCTTGGCAGTATTTTGTATGACAGAGACCATATATAAGGTATCAAGAATGAAAATGACATGAAAGCATTGAAGAATGGTTTAAATAAAACAAGTTTTTTTATGCACAAACACCCGATTAGGTTGTATATCTACATAAAGATATGTTTTTCTGAAAGACCTGCCTAACCAAGTCAAAACATGAACAGATGATTTCTGTCTATTCTACTCCTAACCCTTCACCAAAATACAAGTATGTTTTCCACCATTATAGATGAAAATAAGCCCCATTGGACAAGTTTCAACTACGGTTTACCTCTGGTAAGTCTCTGCATAACGCACCCGAACTTTTTCTACCAAAAAAAATCACAGTTGAATTTCTATCACAATGAATTCCTTCTCATAGAGAATTTCCTCTTCATAACTGACCCCACTATCATCCCACTAGATTTTGACCCAAAATCAAACCTGAGCCGATCAAAAGAAGAATTTAACCCAAGAGAATGATTCCGATGAAAACAACCCTGAAGGTGGAAATCACTCTACTGATTACTTCTCCCATCTAACCAACATCCACCATCAAACCGTAGAAAAACAGACTGATACCCATTAGCAAAAATTGAAGGCAGGTGATTTAGTTAAGATAAAGCGTAACATCCGATGTAGTGATGATGGATGCAACCTTGGATTTCACATAAAAGACCAAGAACACTTGCTCTTCACAAAGGACAGGCCAAAATTGTTGAGGGCGGGGCTCATCTCTAATATCTGAAACCTAAGGGGTGTTTTGAAGTTTATACAAATATGGTCTTTTTGAAATTAATGCTCATTCACATCAAAGACACAAACCTTTTCCTGGAGATCAAGATCCTTCGACGCCATTGAATCAACCACGGCTTTCAGTAACAACCGGTTGCTGAAAAAGAGTACCGCCGCGGTGTTCTCATTTTCCAGTTGAGCCTCGGCCAAGTCAGCAATAAGAAACAGTGATTTCTTATGCAACCTGATATCCAGATTTGAATTGCTAAGAACCTCCTGCATACAAAGAGAGATAATTATGGGCTGCCAGCACTAGACTAGTTTTGCATGATGGCTTGACACAATCTTCACTTGGATCACCTGAAGCATTGCATGTCCAGCTTCCTGATAAAACATATCCTGGCCGATCAAATTATTTCTGATTAGTGCTGAAACAGCAAATAGAGCTTTTATTGCTTCTTCAGTGGTGTGAGATCTCATCATCTTCATCAGCATTGGCAATGCCCCAAGTTCCAGGACCTGAATGCAAAAGTTATGACATAGTATTAATCCAATAGCCAATAAATTTCGAATATAAATACAGAAAATGCACAGATGACAGCCACAAAGAAATTGATGCACCAAAGACTGACTTCGTATGTTGTGAACTTGTGAAAATGCATGCCTATCCCAATACCTGCTTCTGAACAATTGGGTTATTTTGACTGGCTTTGCCAAGAACCCATGCAGCAGCAGTCCTAATTTCTGGTTCAGAATGATCAAGTTTTCTTAAAAGTACACTGAGGCCTCCAAGTTTCTGCAGATCTGGAAACAAAAAGCATGTAAGCATCAAGAAAAATATACATGTGCATTTGATAGTTTTGAATAAATGGGAAGAATGGTGAGAAATCTGTTGATGCCAATATAAAGGAACACTATTGATAGAATCCTCAAAACATTAACAAGCACACACATTACACATAAAGCATCATTAAGAAGCTTCACAAATGTAAAGCATCATTGAGAAGCTTCATAAAGCCAAGATTAAGAAAGGCTGCTGCTAGCTCATTCCCCAGAAGTCAGCTGCCTGCTTAACTACACAGCTGCTGGATCGAGCCTCCAAAAGACTTGATTATAGCCTTAATTAGGTCTTGGAAGCGTGTCTATTTTGAATACTGTTTCTATGTGAAAATAGATGCTAATCAAATTCTGCAGTTGATATTGAGACTGAAGAAGCTGCATAAACCCAACATTGGAAGAGGCAAAACAAACATCTGTAACAAATGAGGTGCTGAGAACTAAACATACCGATTGCATTATCAATATGCTCCACAAGTACCAACAGCTCCTCTAAAGCACGCTGATGATGCTCCAGAGGCAGTGATGAATTATCTAAATCATTAACTGCAATCTGCATCAACTGCGCATCTGAGGGCATTTTTAGCTTCTCAACCAGTTCCTGAAACAGAAACAGAATTAGACCAAATGAAAAACATAAGCATATTAACACGAAGGACCTTTTGGTGTTCAATACAATTGCAAGAGGTGTCAANGGGGGGGGGGGGGGGGCAACATTATCGGTCTTCGTCAACTATATATACCATATTAGAGCCAATAGCACAAAACTACATTTTACTTTTTTTCTATTCTGAAACCCGAAAACCTGGTTGTAATTAGCTTATACTGGGGGAATCAGAGAAGAATCAAGATAATTTCCAATACTACTTAATGCAATATCCTTCTTTATTCCAATGCGAAATGGCAATGCAAGAATAAATGGTAATGAGTTTCAAACAAATAGTAGGAGAATCTGTGCTTAAATTATATGCTAGAGTCCTTTAATTGGGTTCGATCATGAATGATGCCATATGAAGAGAACAAAAGGAAAAGCTCATAGCAGACACATTACTTCAATACAAAGAGGTATCAAGAACACTAAGGCACCGGGGAAGAATCACAAGCATGTTAAACACACCTTTATTTCAGTCTGGCGCTCCTTTAACTCCTCAGGAGACATGCGTTGAAAAACTTCTGATCTTTCTTTTAGTACTCCAGGATCCGAATGTCCTGCGTTATGTAAATTTAAACAATAAACCGAACTCTTAGCATGGATAAACATAAAAGCAATTACTTAAGTAAATTTATCTTTCAATTCTATAGTAAAGACAAGATTTTTACAACTTATTTATGTAAAACGACAGTTATTAGTATTAAAGCTTGTTTGGATGGTTGTTACTAGTTGTATTGTATTGTTTTGTTACTTTAAACGCAATGTTTGTTTCGATTGTTACTTAACTTTTATTGTATCGTATCATTAAATATATCATTAGGTTACGACGAAAAGTGTCACTTTATGGAACTACCGATTTGGTGTTGTCGCGTCGTTATCTTATCTTTTTCTCTCATCTTGTCCTTCTGTATTATTAAATAATCCTATTTTATTCTTTATCCTACCTTTTTATATAATACTTCTACCTCGTAGCTTACTTTTTCTATATATTATTACAATTTTATTCTTCATATTGTTAGTGCATGACATCATGAAACGACGGCAAACAATACAATCTATCCAAACGTTGAATACATCAAAACGATACACTACAATACAATATTATGCAATACATTGTGAAACGACACATAACAACCATCCAAACAAGCTGTGAGAATGCAATAGGTTTAAATGAGGTGAAAATTGAGGATTTTTGCAGCTGACTCCAACCAATTCCGAATTAAGTTTTACTTGTAATACGAATGAATCATCTGAATACTGAATGACTTTGAATATATATCCAACCCAATTAATTGTGATAGAGGATTAGTTCAGTTCACTGTTTGACATTTCATCCATAAAAATAAGCAAATTTGAGCTTCACAGTAAAAACTTAAAAGCACAACAACAAAATATACCAAGTATAATCCCACGGCCTATCTGGCGTGTTAGAGAGATTGTTTTCAATAGACAATGGGGTCAAGAAAGTTAAAACTTAAAAGCAAAAGAACATAAAGGAGAAGGGGAAATACTTACCTATAGCCCATTGTAACATTCCATCTAAAGAAGAGAAACCGCCATCAATTTCCTCTCCTTTGAAATTCAACCCCATGGCACCCAATTCATCTCCCTCCTCTTTAGCTGCAGGCACTTCAACAAGTTGTGTATTTGCAATTTCTGCAATTACGACCAACAAAACTGCTATAAAAATCAACCGCCCCATTGCTCACTCCTCAGCTCTATGTACTCTCTAGAACAATTTTTTTTTTTTTTTAAATTAATGTAACAAAATCTAAGTTGTTAAGGTGATATATACTATAAATGTTTCAAAAGAATAAATAAAAGAAAATGGTTATATATGTTTCGCCGTCAATCCAATTGTATGTCCAATTGGATTGATCCAGGTAGTCGTAAATCGCAATTCGTGTTTATGTTTTTAATAAGAATGGACACTAATTTAATGTCTGGGTTTATTATGGTGATATATATACGTCAATCCAACAGTTTTGACCAATGAGAGGCATCCACGTGGTCGTTATTCGTCACTGTCTTTTTTAATTGGACACTGGCCCTAATCAGATGGACCGAAGTTCGTGGCCCATAATATTAAAAATCTTGAAGAATTAAATTTTTTTTACCTCCTGTACCAAAAGTAAACACCTTATTTATTATAAATTAAAATTACTTTAAAATATTTTTTTTTATAGCTATTTTTTATATTTTATAGTTTATGGTATTTACTACTATTGAAGCAAGGAATATATATTTATGTTTTTCCTCTCTCTTAGACGACTGGACATACCTAATTTTAAGGTGATTGTCGTTATCGTATTCCTGAATACATGGCGCTCATATATATGTGATTACATGCGCATACAGCTTGTCTGCCTTGATTTTATGCACTTTTTGCTGCTGTATTAATGAATACATGGTGTGAATACAGGCGCGTACAGCTAAACAACTTGATTTTTAGGCGCTTTTTGCTGTTGTATTCATGAATACAGCACCACGAATACACTACTGTAACAACTGAATAGTAGTTATAGGAAGTAATTATGCATATAGTAGCTATAAGAAGTTAATAGCCACTAAATAATAGTGCTTTCTGAAAATTTCTCTAGAATTAACCCAAATAGCAGCACAACCAATTGCTTAAACTTATGTATTGTATGTGTATATTTGTGTATAAATAACGTATAATCTATATATATAGCTAGAAAATAAACAGTAACTATGGCTGGCTATTTATGTAAGAATCCCGAAAATCTTGGTGTTGCGGGCACCCAACTTGAACAAAAATGTAAAGTCAAAAGGCCTTGGCCCAACTGCTAAGGTCCAAGATAAACCTTGCCTTGTTCATACATTATACTTAGGTGAGATTGGACATATATTTGAAGTTAATATTGTTGGAAAAAAGTTCATAAAAATGAGTTTGCTAGTTGTATTCTTTTTCTTTATTAGAAAAGAAAAGTTTATGAATAATAAACTTCATTGAAATCCCTTTTAAATCCATTTTAGTTATGAATTTCTTTTTTTTTCATGTTTAAGTTGAAATTTAGTGGGTGGAATTTTACTGGGTTGTTGTTATTGTAATTTCATAAAATATGCCAATTTAAAAATTAAAATACCATTATCTACAAAGAAACCTACAAATAGACATCAAACCTCTCTATACCAGCCATGCCTGTTCCGATATTTTTTGGCTGCTATAGTGAAGTGTTGTTATAAAAGACATATAACAAAATGATCAGTTCTGAGAAAAATCGATTTTTATAGCGTATGACTATTATATATAGGGAAACTACCAGCTATGCTCATTTATAAGTAGCTCATTACAAAAATTGATCAATTCTTAAAATGTTACTAATATTAGCCAAACATTACTAATATTAGCCAATTTGCTATTTGTAGCAAAAAATATCAAATTTTTGCTTTTTTTGAGTGGGTGTTATTAGAATAGATTGGGTACATCTTAAGGAGCTTGAATCTCAGTTTTGGGATGATTTGGTGAAGTTTTGAGGTGGTTTGAATTGAATATTCGAAGTAAAAACTAAACATAAAAAAAATGATAAGTGTATCACACTGTGTATCATTTGTGTATACATATGTATCATATTTGTATCAATTGTGTATCACATGTATACTTGTGTGTGAGATACATGTGTGATACATGATTGATACATGTGTTGCAGAAGAATTTGTTGAACTCGATTTAATTATGAATTTTGATACAAAACTAGTCCAAATCACCTCCAATCTTCCTCAAAATTTGTATTTGACTTATCTATATGTTTTCAATGAATTTCAATTATACCCATTGGAAAAGTTCCTTTTTGCTTAGATTTTTGGAATATTGTATATATATTTTTTGTATTTTATCACTTTATTTGCTACCTCATCCATCGGTCTTGCATCTACTGTTGCTTATCACGCTTAAAAATATGGAAGGAGATTTTTGCATGTGATTTTTTGAGGGAAAGAACCTTATTTATTTGGTTTTTCAATTTTTATATGTGCTTGGCTAGTTTTGGTAAGTCTATGACTAATGACTAGAGGTTGGTAAGTTGAGATTTATTTGGGATATTTGTGTAAGTTTCCCTATTATATAGGGATGCTAGGGTATGACTGTACCTTCATATTACATTCAAACTTCTCAATAACGGCCTCGTTTGTTCCAAATACTTTTGAATATTATAACGAAGTATTGTTATAGAGAACACATATTATAATATAACATGAAAATTGGTTCCAAAAAAATATAACTTTTATATTGAAGTATTATTATATAAGGATACTGTTATAGAAAGGTCTTGACTTAATTTCGACTTAAAAGAATAATCTTCAAGTTCACTTCAATTTATGTAGAACGATTAAACACCAATTTGCAAGTTGATGAAGAATCCTATTGGGTTTGGTTAAGAATTTTCTTCGAAACAATATCTATCTGGAGCAGAAAAATAATTCAAAAAGTTATGGGTTACACGTTGAAGAAGTCCCATTTCATTTTCAGTTTTTTTTTTATAAATCTCTCTTAGAGTGGGATAAATAATAGTAGCTTCTGTTTATCTTTTTATTAATTGCAACATTATTATAGTAATCTCGTATTACATATCTCTTCTGGATAAGAAACAAGAAATAAGTTACCTTTAGAATTCTCCGAGAGGCAAATAAAATGGATAGAACTTTGAACCCGCGAATAAAATGTTACTTTGAACACCCTGAATCGTTGGACTACTTCACCCAACTATATTAAGGCATTCAAAATATAATATATAACTATTGTTTACCTGTAAAACGGTACAGTTGAATTTTTACGTGGTTTATAGAAAAGTAAATTAATTTGATCCTAAAATAATAGATGAATTAGACAAAAATGTAATACTTAGCTTTGAGATAGAGATAAAATAGCAGAAATAGTTATTCCGGGAGCAGGGCCTCCGGGACAATAGCAAAGCTATCAGTAAATAAGAAGATAAAATTATATTGAGCTTTGAATAGAATGTGCCATATGTTTGCCAGAAAATTCGTTTCTTTTACAATGATAATAGAGCTCATTATTTATAGCTGCACATAGGAAACATGGTCCTAGAATCAAGCTCCTTTTTAATTTCAATTATGAGGGCCATTGAAGAATATGTAACGACAGGCATTGAATGCCAAATTCCTTGTAACAGACTGTGTACTTAATGCTGTAGAATATTCCTCATTAAATGCTACCGGATGACAAACATTTATTTCATCTTTATGAGTATCATTCTCTCTGGTACTAGATGAGATCATTGCCTTCGAATTCAACTATCTTTTGTCTTCGTCTCTACGTGTAACTTCCTCATGCAGTCATTTAATATAAACATATTTTATCCTATATAGATAGCCCTCATGCTTTCCGGTGGCATAACTTTGTGTCATCGGAAAGTTGGTAGAAACACCTTCTTTGGCGGGAAATTCACTAACCCCCTCTGAGAAGTTTTTGACAGTTGATTAGACGCACGTCTCTCTGTATTTAATGCCCCGAATACGTGTCATCCCACGATTTAGCGTCACTTTTGCTGGTTATCGAGGTAATTATGGCCACGATTTTAGCCGCCTATACTTTTATTTATACGCATCAATCTTCTTCATTTACACTTTATAATACTCTAAATTTTCTCAAACTTTCTTTACTCAACCCATACTTCATCTTTAACTTTCTTTTTCGAGAGAAAATCTTCCTTCTGATAAAAAAGAAATGGCTCTTCTTCCAGAAACCCTAGTTCTACAAAGAACAAAGGTAAAGTTGATGATGATGCTCTCCTAGGGTGAGTACCATCATCCCAAAGAATCTAGTAACTACCAAAGATTTTGAAGAGAAGTATCCTTCTGCTCACCCTCGTACGCGGGTTGTTAGCGTATACTCTTCTTCCACCCATCCTTCCAGTATCCCTGTTGTGAAGGAAGACTGCCACTGCCAAGATTTGGAGCGTCTTCTTTGAGTGGAGAGCTTGACCCTGCCATCGTGGAGTTCTGCTTCCACTATCAGGTGTGCTTGGAACAAGTAAGTCCTTCCATGTGGAGGATAATCGCTTGTCATCGGTACATGTGTCAGGAGACGGAAGAAGAGCTATCCCTAGCTCGAGTGATGAACCTTTATTCCCCCAAGATCTTCCACGGGGAATGATAAATTTTAAAAAGTGTGGCTACCATGATCTGCTATCCATCATGGATGATGAAAACGACCGTTGGTAGATGAAACAGTTTGTTTCAGTCTCCATTAGTGACATCATACCGGCCATGGCTCCAATATTTCCACAATTATAAAACCGCACTCGTAAGTCTACCATTAGTTTTTTCTTTCGTTAAAGATCATTCCACATCATTATTGACCCTTCTTCTTCTAATTATTTCAGTGACTCGGTGAGTTCCCCCTAGGGTTGAAGGCTTGGACCAATGGGTTCAGAAAATTTTGGACGTTACTACGCCCAAAACCCGCACGTGAAAAGAATTGTCCTTTAAATACGGCCGGAAGGCAAAAAATATGGTAAGTCGAACTCATCTTGTTTTTACCTTTTCATATTAGGAAGTTTTTTGACCGTTCTCTTTTATTGAATTCAGGTCTACTCCATGGATCAGTTCTCATCCACGAGGAGGACGTTTTGGCTAATTCTGCTGATGCGGCGAGGCTGCTGCAAGAGGATTTTACACAGTCAGGTGTCTCCGGGCTTGCTTATTGTGTGAGTGCTTCCCGGAGTCCCCAACCGGAGGACAAACAACCAAAGAGAAGACGTTCCTCTGCAACTGGGAGAAAGAATATCGCTGCCAAGTCATCTCGAAAGTTGTAGTGACGAGCCCCTCACCTGGGCCGGCCATAGACATCGTGATGCTTGACGATGATGGGGAAGCCAACGAGAGGGGGCTTCTCTACATCGAAGACGATGACCTTCCTCAGCTTAACATACTGCTCAATCTGTTGAGTTAGTTACACCAACCGAGGATGATGCATTGGCGCTCTGAGGGGAGTTTGAGATGGTGGAAAATGCCAACTCCCATTTCTGGATCCCAGTCGCTGCGCCCAGTTTCGTGGGGCTGAGTAACGGGTCTCTGCCGTCTTCGACTGACGAACAACGACTAACCAGCACTGCGCTTGCCTCAACCACTTCTTATCCTTCAACGCCATCAGCTTCATCTCCTTCTTCACCAATTCTTTCTTTACCACCAGTAACTGCTACATTATCTCCACCGGACCAGCTGTATGAGAAGAGGGGTTTCCTCTCCCCTAGTCTCAAGTTCATGGGAATTTGGGGCAAAATTATGCCGCCCCTTAGAATATCCACAAAGGATGAGGAGCGTTACTTTCTCGATCTTTACCGGATGCAATCGGTTGTCCCACCCGGTGGAACTTGCTAACTATCTGAAAGTTTTAGCTTCAGAAAAAGATAAGAAAAAAATACAAGCTCTCTCGGGAGAGTATTTGTTGAATAATGCTATGCACAACTCTGTAGCAGTATATTCTTCGTTTCCTTCGTTATCTCTTCTATCTTTGATATAGTAGTATTTTGAGTTTGCCTTTTTTGTTTCTCATGCCAATTTTCTTGCTTCCAAGGGCCTCTAAAGGTTGATTCAAGATAAGTAGGAACTTATTTCCGAGCGGGATCGACTTTTGGCCGAGTGGGACCAAACTGCTGCTCGCGCCGCATTCAATTTGAGGAGGCTAGGGAAAAATAGGTTGAAGTCCATAGTGTCATTCTTGCTGCGTCTGATCGTGAGGCTTCCTCTGTTGAAAGATTAAATAATTTAGAGGTGCCCTCAAACTCCAAAACTGAAGAGCTTGTTGTTCCCGGGGTGAAGTAGGCCCAATTGGAGGATAAGTATAAGGAGACCATTGAGCATGATAGACTTTTTAGCTCTATGGTCCGCGATCTTAATGTTAGCGTCCGGTCCGTTAGATTTGCGCGGGAAAATCTTTCTGGCAAGGTTGAACACCTTAAAGAATAACTCAAGTGTCGAAAGGCTTCCCTCATTGTTGAAAAAATATGTGTTATGTACCGCATGAGGATAAAAACCTTGGAAGCAGCTATAGCGGGTGTCATTGACTTTGATGCTAAAAGGGTCTTCCAGCCAGGCCTGATGCTACCGATTCTTCTGGTTCCGAATTCTAAGGAATTAAAGATGAACCGGATGGCGATGATGCTGAAGGTCAAAATGATGAAGGCCAAGACATCGAGCTGGATGGGCATCTACCCGCTTCTCCTGGGGGCGCGGATGCTTCTCTTCCTCTAGGTTTCGGAGATGCAACAACTTAGCTTTGATTTCCTTTTACAAATTTGTACTTGTGCCGTTTGTCACATTTGTTGTAAATAAAAACACCTTTTGTTCAAGTATTGTGTGAGTTTTTCTTTTTGCCTACGTTCGTTTAAACATTTATGCAAGTTTGATCTTTGCGTCCTTTTTCGTTTAAGTGTTTTGCACAAGTTTTATGGTTTGCGTTTGATCATGCAAGGATTTGTGTGTATTTTCCCCCGAAAGCCTTTGGATTTTGGGCACAAGTTCTTCCTAAATTAACCCTTTATCATGAGAGCTTTCATAAAAGAGGGGCCTCTTATGTTTACGGTGCTCCTGAAGAGGACGTCTTTTGTTCATTACAACACTAGCATTTGAAGTACTTGTTTAACTTTCAAATACCAAGATCAATTCATCGTTCAGACAAGAAACAAGATAGAAATAAAAGGACTTTACTATATTCCTTCCATTTGAAAAAGTACATAAGCATTCGTTGTGCTAAAAAGAAATTGCCATTTCTTATGGCTAACTTGTACACCTTGTTTCTTACAGGGCTGGTTGCGCAGTCCCCATTCCCGATGATATAATTATGTTTCCGAGTTTCGTATTCCGGTCGAAGTGGCAGTTGTTTTTGCCGTATCCTCATATCTTTCTGATGGTAGGCTAGAATCACGTGTTTTAGTGATAATTTCCACTCAAATTATTGCATTTTACTTGTGTTTGAGCTTAAATGTTAGTGTATTGCACGTGTTATGTGTTTTATGCCTTGTAGGAAGTGATATCGAGTAAAAGATATTCAGGAGCTAAATGGAACAAGTTGGAGTTTTGAAGTCTAAGTAAAAGCCTGATGGATTAAACCGAGATCACGTTCGGGGTCTAAATCCAAGTCTGGATGTCAAAACGCGATGAAAACGAGTACTCTGCAAAAACTCCACTGCCACGCTGCATGGGCAACACGACAGTGTATTTCTGATGTTGCCCGTCAGAACCTGCTCTCTGAACTTCCTCATTAATGCCCCGCATGGAGCAACACAAGGTGCGACGTGCCTGTGTAATTTTCTCACATTACTTTCCTGTTTCGGCTTGGAAAAGGTAATTTTCCTAGGGCCACTCCTACAGGTAAATACATCAAAAAGACGTTTTTGAAGGGACTTTTGACCTTGGAAGCTTTGGCAGAGCATTAAAGGCTATAAGACACAAGATTTCATCATCTTTCCATCAATTTAATATAGGAGTTTGGATTGTAAAGTTAGAATGATATTTTCTTACTCATTAATTATATTTATGATGACTTCCTCCATGATTATAGAGTAGTTTACCTAAGGGTTTGACATATATGGAGTTTTGATTAATATTTGTGGATTAACTCTAATTCTTACTTGAATTCGTTTATGGAGTTTTGAATTATTGCAACTTTATTCACCGTTTTATTTGATCAAAAGAGGAATATTGTGGCGATTATCTTTGCATATTTTTCCTGATTTAATTCAGTGATTCTCTTAAGTAATCGAAAGAGCTTGTTGAATTGTTGATTAAACCAGGTTAGGAAAATATTCGAGAGACATTTTCCTAAAAACTAATCCATTAATGCATTCTTTCATACCGTCACAATGCTTATATTAGTTTACCTAGTAGAATTAAGATTTAATCAAGAGAGAAGTCTTGACTACACGTTTGAACTAATCATCGAGCGAATCCGTAAGTATCATTAGAAAATTAGAGTGAATTACACTAGAGTTAGATTCCAAATAGCTATCTTGCACCTATCCTGTCAAAACCTTTGATACTTATTGATAAGAACCCAACTTTGCCAATCTTTGGTTTGCTGCAGTCAAACGTCAATTGCTTTACTTTAGTAGTTAATCATCGTTTATAATCATTACAAATCAAGTTTTGATCATCCTGAGTAGCGTTAAGCAAGAAATTACTTGAGCATTGTTTAAATTCAATCCCTGTGGAGACGATTTTTTACTATACTATCTTTGATTAGCGAGCATCAATTTCATGTTGTGTTTGCACTCGTCAAATTTTGGCGCCGTTGCCGGGGATTGGCAATCAATAGTGTTCAAAGTAATTTTTGGTGCTATTTCAGGAATTTCTTTATATTTTTTTCTTTACGAGTTTCTCTTCCGCGTGCAAGCAACATGTTAAGTTTGTGGTGTATGACTCGATCTTCTTCAAAAGAAGTAATACCTTACAAATCGGAGTTGTAAAATGCCTGCGGCAATTGAGGAAAGAGAAAGATTTCACTGGAAAGTTCTTGGGGCAACCATCAACCCAAGAACACATGGATAATAACGGTAAAGACGAGGTAGATTTGGCTGCAAGAGAGGCAGCATAACATAGAGAAGAAGCTGCAAGGGTAGCAACTGAGGTAGCCCGTAGAGTTGTTGAGGAGACCGTCGAAGATGATAGGGGGCGAAGATTCAATCTAAATCAACTATTGATTGAAGACCAGTTCAAGAATGCGGTACCCAGGCCTGGTAGAGCATTGGGTGATTATGCCAGACCAGTCTATAATTAGGGACTGTCCATTGTCAGACCTCCGCCAGTAGTAGAGAATAATTTCGAGTTGATGCAAGGCTTGCTTCAAACTATCTAGAACAACTGTGTCTTCAGAGGGAAGGTGAATGAAGATCCTAACACTTACTTGATGGATTTTGAGGAAATCATGAACACTTTTCAGTACAACGGAGTGTCAAAAGATGTTGTGTACTTAAGGTCATTCCCCTTTCCACTGAAGGATGACACAAATCACTGACTTCATAGATTACCTATGGGTTCGATCAGGGCATGTAAAGATATGACTAGAAAGTTCCTTGACAAATACTTCTCAGCTGCAAAAACAACAAAATTCAGAAGGGAAATTCACAACTTCTGCCATACGGACACTGAAACACTTTTCGAGGCTTGGGAAAGATTCAAGGAGTTAGTGAGGAAGTGTTAGCATAATGGGATTGAATTGTGGATTTAACTCCAATAATTTTGGATGGACTGATACCTCCCTCACGATGAACTATGAATACTACAGTCGGAGGTCCTTTAATGAAAAAGACTCCTAAAGAGATTGTGGCAATATTTGATGAGGTCTCTTAAGATGCTAACCAATAGCCTGCTGACAGTAATGATAGAAGAAAATCATTTTGGTTTCATCAAGTAGATTCTAACACAGAAATACAAGCCCAACTAGACGCCGTCGCCAAGGAGAATGAAAGTTGACCTTAGCCGAGGTCCAGAGCCAACCATCACCAGTCTGTGATTTCTGTGGAATGGTTTATCTAATGTATGAGTGTAAGGCCTTAGCTGCAGATGAATTGGTAAATGTTGTAGGAAGATTTGACGGAGGCAACTACTAGAGTGGTAATAATTTCAATTTTATGGGATATAGGCACCTAGGCTTTTCTTGGAGTTCACCAAGTGATAGCATGAACTCATGGCAGCAAAATAACTCTAGACCCCAGGGACAAGGAGCTCATGGTTTTCAAAATCAACAGAGGCAGCATATCAACCTCCATAGTCTAATCAGCCTAGCATGGAAGGTTTAATGAAGGCTTTTATTATCAAGACAGATGAGAGTCCTAAAACTCATGGCTCAACTATACGGGAACATGGCGAAGCTATCAAAGAACTGGGAACGACTGTTTGAAACATGGAAAGATAGGTTGGCAACTAGCTAATGTACTGTATGAGAGGGTTCCAGGAACTCTCCCTGCTGATACTGAAAAAAATCCAAAAGAGACAATAAATTCAGTGTCTATAAGGATAGGGCACGTATTGGAGGATCACATGGAAAAACAGACGCATGAGTTGATTTAAGGACAGGGGATTGTGGTGGAGCAGAAAAATAGCAACATTCAAGAAGGTGAAGTGATGGTAGATGAAGGTTTGAAGAATAAACAGAATATTAGAGCTCAGAAAAATAATAAGGATGATAATGCAACAAATAATGAGACTAAAGAGAGGAAATACATGCATGCTCTACCTTCCCCCCAGAAGCAAACAAGGGAGAAGTTAGACAAACAATTCGAGCGTTTTCTTGAAGTGTTCAAGTAGGTGCATGTGAATATACCTTTCACAGAGGTGCTTTCACAGATACCAGCTTATGCTAAATTCATGAAGGAGATATTTTCCAAGAAGCGGAAAGTGGAAGAGACATCGGTTGTCAAGCTCACAAAGCATTATAGTGTCATCTTGCAAAATAAGCTCCCTAAAAATGTGGAGATCTAGAGAGTTTTACTATACCTTGCTCTTTAGGAAGTACTAAATTTAAAAAATATTTGTGTGATTCAGGTGCTTCCATTAATCTTACGACTTTGTCTATTTTCAGGAAATTGGTGGGAAAAATTGGAGAAATCAGGTCGATACCTGTATCTATGCAGTTGGCGGATCAGACCACGATCATACCTGAAGGAATAGTGGAAGATATCCTTGTTCGGGTGGACAAATTTGTGTTCCTTGTGGACTTCATAGCGGTGAGCATGGAGGAGAATAGGGAGCTCCCTCTGATTTTAGGAAGACTTTTCTTGTCTACGGGAAGAGCAATTCTAGATATTCAGGAAAGGCAACTCATGCTCAGAGTGGGGGGTGAAAGGTTGATCTTCAAAATGGAAGGAGAAACGGGGGCCCATGAAAGAGCAAATTGGAAAGAAAGAAATTGATAAGTGTGGGGTGTACCCAAAGAAGGTGGAAAAGAAGCTCTCAGCATGGATATGTGCACTGGGTTGGGCATGCAAAGGATATCCCGACATCGATTCTGACCCCGCCTAGATGAATCAGGGAAGTTTCCTTTATCTCTTGCTTTTTATTTGTGTGTCATGGGGACGTGCAACAATTTAAAGTGTAAGGGTGGAATGTAAATATTAATATTTTTGTTTGTGATTGTTTCTTTTGATTGAAAAAATACTTCTTTGTGTCGCGGTTCTTTTCCAAGGATTTTTGTTGACCGGGTGTAGTTTTCTTTTGTTCGAAAAATCTGAGTCTTGTGCTATGTATTGAATGAAGATGACTTTCCTTGACTTTGTTGTGACTTGAGAGAAGTGAGTTCCTTATTTGTGACGCCTAGGCTCAGTTCTTGACTCTTAAATAAGCAACTTAAATTGTGTGGTTGTAACTTTGCTGAACTGTTTTGACTAGAAATCGGGATAGATCTGATCCTAAGTGAGTTATGTGCCAATGTGTGTGAGAGGTTTTGTTATATTCTGTGCATGTCCGTTGATGTCTAGAACTTTCCCCTTGTGTTTGAAGACTGAAATAATAGTCTTGTTCAGTCTAGGAAGTGATATAGACATTTCTTTGTTGAGCCAGATATATGTTTTTACGCACCTAAATGTGATATATTTTAGTTAGTTCCCCTTGAGCTTGTAATTATATTTCTTCGGAAACCACTGTACAAGCTTGACCCTATGTTTGAATTGTCTATTTGTTTGAACCTTTTACCTCTCGTGAGCACTTGATTTTTTATGAGTTTGGAAAAGCTAAGTGAGGTATGGTTGTTTTTTAGTGAATTTATAAATAAGGAGAAAGGTGCACTGTTTGAAAAATTATGAGAGCCACTTTTAGAGAATAAAAAAAAGAGTTTGATTGAAAAAAAACCCAAACATTTAGAACTTAGAAATAACAAAAAATTGATTCCAAGCTAGTGGTAGTTCTCATCTTGTTTGTGCTTAAAGATATTGGGAGATTGATGCTATTATGAATAAAGGTTGGGGTTTGGTTCAACATAAGTCTGCGGTTTGAATTGTTAATGTATATGTATTAAAGTGCTTAGGGAAGTGTTGTCATTATATACAAATCTATCCTACCCATCCCGCAGCCTACAACAAACAAATTAAGTCCTACTTGATATTTGACTGAATGAGCTAAATTAGTAGAGTATAAAACACTATGGGAAAGCCTATGGTACATATTCTGTGGCACATGAATTTTATTTCTGAGAGTGAGTGAATTATTTCTATCTTGAGTTCCTATTTGTTCTTGAAATTTATTATGTGTGGAACTATTCACTATTGTTTGTGTGAAGGCAGATGATTTGCGAAGGTAAGGTGAAATCTTTGACCTATGTGTTAGAGTAAGTGGGCAGGTTGTGAAAAATGCGTGGTGCTTTTGAGTCGAGTCTTGGTGCGAGTATTTTATGATATGGTGCTTAGTCTGTTTGCACTTCGATTACTGCATTTTACTTGTGTTTGAGCTTAAATATTAGTGTATTGCACTTATTGGAGCTTTGAAGTCTGAGTAAAAGCCCAAGAGATTAAACTGGGATCGCGTTCGGGGGTCGGGAGCCATGTATGGATATCAAAAAGCAAAGAAAATGAGTACTTTATAAAAACTCCACCGGCAGTGTATTTTTGATGCTGCCCGTCAGAACCTGCTCTCTAAACTTCCTCACTAAGCGCAAGGCACAAGGCGCGCCTGTGTAATTTTCTCAAATTACTTTCCTGTTTCGGCTTGGAAAAGGTAATTTTGCCTGGGCCCACTTCTACAGGGTATAAATACATAAAAAAGACGTTTTTGAAGGGACTTTTGACCTTGGAAGCTTTAGGAGAGCATTGGAGGCTTCAAGACTCAAGATTTCATCATCTGTCTATCAATTCAATACAGGAGTTTGGATTGTAACATTAGAATGATGTTTTATTACTCTTTAATTATATTTGTGATGACTTCCTCCATAATTACAAAGTAGTTTACCTTAAGGTTTGATAGATATGGTGTTTTAATTAATATTTCTGGATATTAACT
Source organism: Nicotiana paniculata (assembly GCA_005239505.1). Classification (NCBI taxonomy): domain Eukaryota; kingdom Viridiplantae; phylum Streptophyta; class Magnoliopsida; order Solanales; family Solanaceae; genus Nicotiana; species Nicotiana paniculata. Next base: position 14,253 of record ML316329.1, on the reverse strand, counting down.
CTAGTTCTTGCTTGAATTCGTTTATGGAGTTTTGAATTATTGTAACTTTATTCACCAGTTTAATTAATCGAAAGAGGAATATTTTGGTGATTATCTTTGCATTATTTTGTTTGATTTAATTCAATGATTCTCTTAAGTAATTGACAGAGCTTGTTGAATTGTTGATTAAACCAAGTTAGAAAATATTCGAGAGACGTTTTCCTAAAGACTAATCCATTAACGCATGCTTGCATACCGTGACAGTGCTTATATTAATTTACCTCGTAGAGTTAAGATTTAATCGAGAGAGAAGTCTTGACTACACGTTTGAACTAACCATCGAGTGAATTCATGAGAATCATTAGAACATTAGAGTTAATTAAACTAGAGTTAGATCCCAAATAGCTATCTTGCACATATCCTGTCAAAACCCTTATTCCTCACATTGATAAGAACCCGACTTTGCTAATCTTTGGCTTGTTACAGTCAATCGTCAATTGATTTACTTTAGTAGTTAATCATTAAAAATCAAGTTTTGATCATCCTGAATAGCGTTAAGCTAGAAATTACTTGAGCATTTTTTAAATCCAATCCATGCGGAGATGATATTTTACTACACTATCTTTGATTAGAGAGCATCAATTTTGTGTTGTGTTTTGCGCTCGACTTCACTGTAGGAACTTTATTTTCGAGCAAACGATTATCCAACCGCTCCGAAGTAGTTCTTAGTTTGAGTGACTTGTTATTAAAAGGTCTTATTGCTGCTGTTGAAACTTCCTTCGTAATATGATTTCTGTTGCTGCCTCGTTAAGAACCTTGCTAGAAAAATCCAATTGGCACAAAAACTGGACGAAGGGAAAAAGGTTGTATATATACTTTCAGTACAAGTGATGTTCATCTGTAATAATATCTCTTGAGGCGTGCCACGTTCCAGTTGCTTGGCAACTTTTCTCCATCTTGATTCTCCAACTCGTTTGATCCTTTCCTGGTGACAGCTGAAACCCGATAAGGGCCTTCCTATGTTGTAACCTAGCTTCACTACATTTAGTCCCAGGTGTTTTGAGTTACTTTCCTTAAAACCAAGTCTCCCACTTTTAAATAACGAAGGTTGGCTCTTCGATTGTAATATCTTTCTATTATCAGCTTTTGAGCTGCCATGTTTATATGCGCCAAGTCGATGTGTTCATCATGCAGCTCCATTTGACCTACATTGCTTCATTGTTTGCTTCTTCCTTTGCCTGGAAGTATCTCAAGGTAGGCTCCCCTAATTCTACCAGGATCAGATCTTCTCCGTACATAAGGGAGAAACGGAGTCTCTCCCATAATTGATTTGGCCGTTGTTTAGTACGCCTATAATATAAAGGGAAGCTCTTGGGGCCATTTGCCTTTAGTTTCTTCCAATCTCTTTTTAAGAATTTGTATAATCACTTTATTCGTTGATTCCGCTTGACCGTTTGTGCTCGGATGATAGGGCAAAGATGTGATCCTTTTGATTTTTAGGTCTTTAAGGAACTTCGTGACCTTTGCGCCTATAAATTGTGGCCCGTTGTCGCAGGCTGTCTATTTTGGTATCCCAAATATGAAAATTATGTTCTCCCACAAGAAATCCACCACTCATGTTCATTGATCTTCTGATACGGACCTACTTCAACCCACTTAGAATTTTTTTTAGTTAAAATCAAAAGAAACCTTACCTTACTAGGGGCCGGAGATAGTGGTACGACGATATTCATTCCCCACTTCATGAACGACCATGGATACAAAACTGAGTGCAATGATTCTGCTGGTTGATTTACTAATTGTGCGTATCGTTGACACTTATCGCATTTCTGAACAAAAGCTTCGGCGTCTTATTCCATTCGGGGCCAATAATACCCTGCTCTTACCAATTTTAGTACTAAGGAATATGCGCTCGAATGATTTCCACAGATCCCATCCTGGACTTCTCGCATAACATAAATAGATTCGGAGGCTCCCAAACATCGGGCCAGCGAGCCTTGGAAAGATTTCTTGTACAATTGGCCTCCTTTGAAACTATACCGTTGTGCTTTAGGGTGCAGCGCTCGGGATGCCTTGGGATCTTCAAGCAACTTTCTATGCTCGAGGTTATCAATAATCTCACTCCTCCAGTCCCAGACCAAATTAGTCGCGTTACCTCGTAGTAGCTATCTGCGTCCAGAACTGAGGGCATAAGCTGTACGACCGTGCCGAAGTCCAATCCTTTCATTTTTGTTGACGATCAAGGGTTAGCTAATGTTCCGATTCTGCATTTTCTTCCCTTTGTATACGCGTTATTTATCACTCCTGGGCCGAGCAAGCATAGCCTGAACCTTCACTACGTATTGTTGCATGCGTTTCTCTTTGTCTTCGAAGATCCCGTAGACCCGATTTACTTAAATGAGAGTCGCATTTTATTTCTATGACCTCGGAATCTAGTCCCAGGGCCAATTCAAGCCCTGTAATCAAAGCTTCATACTTTACTGTCACGACCCAAATCGATGGGTCGTGACGGGCACCCAGTACCTTACTCAACCGAGTACCAACATAACGTATCTTTCGTATCATACCACCATAGGTAAATGAAACTGAAAGGATGCTTTGGGATAACTAGAATGAAACATGAGGTAACACTCAACATAGGACGACCCGACATGTAATACAAACTTATACATATGAAATACATGATTATAAGGCCAAAATGATCACTCGTACAATGAACATAGGCCGACAGGCCATACAAAATTTCATATACATGGTATATGCCTACAAGCCTCTAAGAGTACATAAACGTCATTAGGACGGGACATGGCCCAAACAAACCAATCAATATGTGTCCAATGCATATAACCAAATAGGAAACTCCGGAGAGTCATAGGCAACTTCGGAGGACTCTCAACCTGTCTATCGGGACCTACGGGCATGAAATGCAGCGTCCCCGGGAAAAGGTATGTCAGTACAAATAATGTATCGAGTATATAAGGAATGAAAGTCAGTAAGTAATAGACATGAGAGAAACATGGAGTAAAAGACTCAACATGTAAGTACGAATAACTCTGTGAATCATCAATATTTATAATGACATCCATATGCGTATAAATGTCATACCATGCATAGGTATATGCGTTCATAACATCATCAAGCCTCTGGAGCATCCCATCATATCAACTCGGCCACTGTGAGCAACTCATCAATGTATACCAGCTGATCAGGTGCTGGTGCGTATATAACACTGTAACCTTTTCCCATATCCCATATACATATATATATACACGTATATAAATGAGAAATACGTCAATAAAATCTTTCAGAATGTCATAAGACCATTATGCCTTTGATTAATATCATGAAATAAACTTTATCAACTTACGTATTTTCTGAGACCCATGAACAGATAATAGAATAATAGGACATATGGGGAATCAAGAACATAAGAATCTCTAGAATTTCTATGAATAGAGCCATTTATGGAAGTTGTGCATTTTCTCATTCGTTTGTATCGTATGGATCATGCCAAAAGGAAAAATCCCTCTAACACACGTCAACTGCGACAAATCACGTAATGGCAGATCGAAGTAGGGAAAAATCCGTATGATATTTTTGAGAAAGGTTGCACCGTACTCGCTTAGAATTGCAAATCCGTTGCTATTACACAGTATAACTTCATATGAAATTTTTTGCTGAACACCTGTTACTTAGAAGAATGTAAGTATCTTCATTTGTGAATTAAAGAGAGGCTCCATTGTTTTGAGATTTCATTTGTTCCTTTCTTTTGAAGTTCTAATCCATCTCCCTTTAATGAATTAGGGATGTGGATTTTTAACCTTGAGAGTGGGCCCCACTTTACGGATTACCTAGCCACAAATTCCCCTAACATATGCCACCTAGTAGCCTATCAAGAGTCACAAATTAATTTTGAGTCTCATTTTACTTGCTTCCACGTGGGTTCATCAAAATTTTATCCAAATATTTGAATTAATCACCCAACAATTCCTTAATTAACTAGCTAATCTCCCATTAACCAATAATTAATTAATTACCCACATTATTAAATATTATCTCAAATTACTTAAAATACTACTTACTTTTAACACACTTTATATATCTTACTATCATGGTCATGTGGTACCTTGTATGGCACAAGTCCATAAATACCGGGTATTATAGCTTGGACCGTATTTTATCCCAAAATGACAAACTTCGACGAAACTTATTTTCTTCGATTCGCTTACCCTCTCACCTTTACGAATTTTTTTGAAATAGCATAATAATTATAACCTCAAAATAATCTTATTCCCGAGCTTACGTCGATTAACTTACGACGAAACTTTAATGTACGAAAATGCGGGATGTAACATCTCATTTTCGAGCTTCCATCAGTTTTTAATGTACGAAAATGCAGGATGTAACATTTCATTTCCGAGCTTCCATCAGTTTACTTATGGTGTACTTTCACGTACGAAAATATGGGGTGTAACATCTACTTCATTATTAGTCGGAGGAACCATTCTTATGGTCTGCCTTAGGGTTTCTCCCGAAGGCGTGGTTGATACTATGACGAGCCCGGACAATTTTATGTTGGAAGGTCTGTTCGTAAATAGGGTCCAAACTCCTGATGTCGATTCTAACACCATCACTTCCTCTTTGGTTGCCAAAGGCAACAATCCCAGGCTGAAATTGACCACAAAGTCGGCCAAAACTTGTGACTTAGTCGCAGATCTAAGTTTATATTCTATGTCAAATTTACTCATTTTGACCGTCCATTTGGCCAGCCTACCCGAAAGTTTGGGTTTATGAAGGATATTCCGCAAGGGAAAGGTGGTTACCACAACTATCAGGTGACACTGAAAATAAGGCCTTAGCTTCAGAGCAGCGACTACGAGGGCTAAGGCCAACTTCTCCAAATGTGGGTAGCTAGTTTCTGCTCCCTATAAAATTCTGCTAACATAATAAATGGGAGATTGCGTACTTTCTTCTTCACGAACCTAAACGGCGCTTACCACTACCTGTAATATTTCTAGGTAATTTAACAGTTTTCTCCTTCCACCGACTTCGATAATAGAGGATTTGACAAGTACCTTTTTAAATCCCTTAAAGCTTGTTGACATTCCGGGGTCCATTCGAAGTTGTTCTTCTCTTTGAGTAAAGAGAAGAAATGATGGCATTTCTCGGAAGACCGGGAAATGAACCTGCTCAAAGCGGCCAATCTCCCCAAGAGCCTTTGAACCTCTTTTACTCTTGATAGCTGGTCTGGGATGTCTTCGATGACTTTGATTTATCGGGGTTAACATCAATGCCCCTTTGTGACACCAGGAATCCGAGGAACTTGTCGGAGCTGACCCCGAACGCACACTTCTTGGGGTTAAGCTTCATTTTATGCTTCCTTAGGATGTAAAAAGTTTCTTGCAAGTCTTTAAGATGATCACCTACGTTCAAAGACTTAACAAGCATACTTTTTATATAAACTTCCATGATTTTCCCTATTTACTTTTCGAATATTTTGTTTACAGCAGCTGATAAGTGGCTCTTGCGTTCCTAGCCCAAAGGGCATCACATTACAACAATATGTACCAATATTCGTTTTGAACGAGGTTTTTTCCTAATCCTCCGGGTTCATTTTAATTTGGTTGTACCAGGAGTAAGCATTGAGGAAAATCATTAACTCATGTCCGGCCATTGCATCAATCATTTGATCAATGTTGGCAATGAGAACGCATCATTTGGGCACGCCTTATTTATGTCCTTATAGTCTATGCACATGTGAAGTTTATTATTTTTCTTTGGAACTACTACTACATTAGTGATCCAGTCTGGATACTTTACCTCTCGGATTGAACCGATATACAGAAGCTGAGTTACCTCTTATTTGACGAAATTGTTTATGGCCTTGGCAATAAGGCATTTTTCTGTTTTACCAGAGGAATACTGGAATCCAAGCTTAGCTTGTGTACGACCACTTTTGGCGGGATACATGTCATATATGCAAGCGACCACGCAAAACAATCGATGTTAAATTTAAGAAATTCAATAAATCCAGACCTTAGTTCGGGGTGCAATCCTGTCCCCAAGTGGAATTTCCTCTCTAAGAACTTTTTGAATAATGCAACTTGCTCGAGCTCTTCCGCTGAGAATTTTGTTGCGTCCGTCTCCTCTGATACCTGGAAATACCTTGGCACCTGATAATATTCCGGCACCTCTTCCCTCTGGTTTACTTTGCTTGACTCGGGAGAGGGCGCCGGTTCTTATAAGTGCTATGTCGCATGCTCTTTCCCTTTGCTATTTGAGACCAAAATTGCATTCATCTCCCTTGCCGCCTGTTAGTCACCTCTTATTATTTTAATTCCTTCAAGAATTCGGAATTTCAGCAACTGGTAATATGTCGATGGCACAACCTTCACCTCGTGCAAGCATGGTCTTCCCAGGATAATATTGTAGCCCATATTACCATCCACCACCTCGAAAAGGGTCGCCTTCATCACCTCTTCGGCATTTTGTGCAGCAGGATCTCTCCTTGGGTTGTCACGCTTGCTAGGTTAAACCCAACACGGAGTTTTGTGGACAGAATGATGCTTTCAGTGAGTTTGGCTCGCTCCAATACCCTCCATTGTATAATATTGGCTGAACTCCCTGGACCCACCAGAACACGTTTAATTTTAAAATCTAATTCTTTTAAAGAGATTACCAACGCGTCATTGTGCGGTAGCAACAATCCACCTGCGTCCTCCTCCACAAAGGTGATGTCGTCTTCAACGACTTTGTGGAGCCTCTTGTTGTGGGTTATTGACACCTTTGTCTTTTTTGCCACCGAGAAGGTAACCCTGTTAATATTGTTCACCCCAAAAATCATGGTGATCGTCAGGCGCGGGGGATCTTCTCCTGATTTTGAAGGTTCTGCATTATTACAATTGCCCCCGTAGTTGTTTTCAGCCCGGTCACTTAAGAATTCCCTAATATGGCCATTTTTCAGCAATGTCGCCACATCTTCACGCAGATACCGGTAGTCCGTAGTCCGGTGACAGTTCGTCCAGTGGTATTCGCACCACAATTTAGGATCCCTCTGGCTGGGATCGGATCTCATTAGCTTCGAGAACTATTCTTCTTTAATGTTCCTCATAGCCGATACCAACTCTATTACACTGATGTTGAAGTTATATTCTGAAAGTTTGGGGTAGGAAGAATCTCGATAACCTGACGTTTCCTTTTCCTGTAATGACCTGTTGTTCTGGTTGTGATTAGTTCATCTATCGGTTACAAACCTGTCCACCGAGCGGAAACCTCCACTGCATCCTTCATCCCACTCATAGGGAAAAAATTGTCTCCTCGAATACCATCGATCTGTGTCGAAATCGTCTTTTGATTTCTCTTTATTCTTCTCCTGGTCTCGACCCTTAACCGAAGTCAGAAAACCGAATTGATCATCCTCAGTCCTTATCTTTGACTCGTATTATTTGTGAACATTCACCCAAATTGTCGTTTGGAACTCAAGTAAGCTTTCTTTCAACTTCTGAGAAGCATCGGAACTTCTCGGATTCAGACCTTTGGTGAATGCTTCAGCTTCCCATTCATCCGGAACGGCCTGTAAAAAAAATCGTTTCCTTCTGGAACTGGGTTACAAACTCCCGCAGCAACTCAGACTCTTCTTGTGCAATCCTAAATATATCGGCCTTTAGGGCCTGCACCTTTCTGGCCCCGGCACTGGCCTTAATGAAAGAATGTGGAAGCATCTCAAAGGAGTCTACGGAATGCTCGAGCAAAAGCGAATACCATGTCAAGGCTCCCTTCGTGAGAGTCTCTTCGAATTTCTTCAGCAAAACCGATTTAATCTCGTGGGAAGCTAAATCCCCTTCACGGCCGTTGTATAGGTGGTGATATGCTCCTGAGAATCTGAAGTCCCATCATATTTCGGCATGTTTGATATTTTAAACCGCTTCGGGATCAATTATGGTGCCGAACTTGGTTTGTACGGCAATTAAGTGTACTTTCTTGAGTCCGACCCTTTCAACACTGGTAGTGCACTCAGAATTTGCTCCATGCAGGCGTTCAATTCCCTCATAAGCCATATGAGTTCGTTTTTGAAAGGATCTCTCTCGTTGTTATGACCAGATCCGCTCCACCAGCCCCATCGAAGCCGACCTCGCCCCTTGGAGTGTTGTTGTCGACCCTTGATGGTAGGCTATAATTGTGTACTTTGGTCACTAATTGCACTCTAACTCGCTACATTTCACTAGTGTTTGAGCTTTTAATGGTATTAATTTGCACCGAGTGTGTGTTTTATGCTTAGTAGGAGCAATTTCGAGTTACAATGAGGTTATGAAGCTAATTCAATCTATTATGGAGCTTTGAAGTCTTAGTAAAAGCCCATGGAATAAGCTGGGATGTGTTCGAGGAACAACGGATGATATTGCACTCAACAAGAGAAAGGAAGAATTGAGAAATAAACCACCAAGGTGCGCGACCGTGCACTGGGCGCGCATGATAAGCAAAACACTGACCAAAATGCGCGCCATATGCACGGTCACATGCCCATATGCACGGTCACGCACGTTTGTTCCGAAAAACTTTCCCAAGCCTATTTTGGTAATTTTGGAAGCGGCTTCTTTTGACCTATATGAAGCCCAGCTCATCCAAAAAGAGGATATCTTGGATTTTGAGAGCAACTTTTGGGAGAGAAGTAGCACGGAAGCAACGGAAAAGCAAAATACTTGATCCAATTCATTTAATACGGAAGTTTGGTTGAATTTGGGAATTGTAATGTTTTCTTGTTTTTCAAATACTCTTTCCATGAATATTTTATCCATTATGGAGTAATCTTCCTTAGGGTTATTGACGGTTGTGAGATTTGACTATTGTTTTGGGTTTTACTCGATGTAAATTGCCCCAGTTCATTGAATGAGTTATTAATTGAATTACAAGGCTTATTGTGGTTCTACTTTAATCGAAAGAGAAGTTTTCCTTCTATTTGCATTGTACCATCTTATTTGGGCTGATTTTACGCCTTTTTCTAGGTAATCGAAAGAGCTTAGAGATTTATCAATTAACACAGTTGGGAAGAATAACCGAGAGGTGTTCTTCGAAAGATCTTTCATTCACTATTTTTGTGCATATGTTCATAGGACCTGTTATTAGGCTGACTAAAGAAATTATATTTATTCGGAAGAACAATTTGAATCCTTGAAGTAGCCTAATCATCTGTTGAAATCGAAGAATTCAATAGAAGTTAAGAATGAATTTAGCATAGAGTTACCTGGAACAATAGTTGATCACGTATCTCGTCACAACCCTTATTTCTCACCCTGATATTCAATCGTTGCTCCTAATCATTAAAGTGTAATTAGTTCTTACAATTGATAATCTTAGTTTTAGATGTAGTCGATAATAACATCAATCAAAGGTTTATTATTCTGGATAGTGTTGAGATGAAGATTTATTAGAACATTATTTAAACCAATCCCTATGGAGAAAATATAATACTATACTATCTTTGACTAGCGAGCCTACGTTTTATACACCGGTTTTGTGCTCGTCAAATTTTGCCGTTGTTGCCGGTGATTGGAAATTAATAGTGTTTAAATTAATTTTCAGTGCTAATTTAGGAACAACTTTATTTTATTTTCCTTTCTTACGCTCTTCTCATCTGTGTGCAGGCAACAAGTTAAGTTCAGCGTAACTCGATCCTCTTCAAAGGACTTGGTTCCATACGACCTAGAGTTAGACAAGCACCTGAGGCAGTTTAGAAGAGAAAGAATCGAGTGGATTGTTGTTGGGTCAGCCTTTAACTCAATATTCAATGGTAAACAATGAAGAGGTAGTGGACCTAGCTGCGAGAGAGGCGGCTCATCAACGAGAAGCCGGTTAGCAGCTGAAGCAACCAAAATTGCGAATGAAACTGTCGACGTGGAGCGAAGGTTCATTCCCAATCGAAACATAATGGAAGATGAATTTGAAAATGTTGTCCCTAGGCATGGGATATCGCTAGGAGATTATGCTAGACCGGTGTACAACCAACAACAATCTAGTATGAGTGTAAGGCCCCATAAAATTTCTCCTAAAAATAAGGGTTCCGTGATGCCGGAGTAGGCATAAAGGTTAACAGTAGTATTATAGGAAGTTTGTGAAGAGGTTCTCTACTCTTACCTCTCCGTTGACTAATTGACTCAGAAAGCGGTTAAGTTCCAATGGTCCAATTCTTGTGAAAGGAGTTTCCAGGAGTTGAAATCAAGATTGAATACGTCATCGGTGTTGAGGTACAAATGGGTTTGTGGTATATTGCGATGCTTCAAGGATCGGTCTTGGGTGTGTGTTAATGCAACACGGCAAGGTTATGGTGTATGCTTCTAGGCATCTCAAGAATCATGAAAAGAACTATCCAACACATGACTTAGAACTTGAGATGGTGGTTTTTGCATTGAAGATTTGGCGTCATTATTTATATGGGTTCCATGTGGATGTATTCATGGACCACAAAATCCTTCAGTATATTTTCAAAAAAAAGGAGTTGAATCTGAGACAAAGAAGATGGCTTGAGTTACTCAAGGATTACGACATCGATATTCTGCATCACCCGGGGAAAGCCAATGTTGTGGCGGATGCTCTTAGCTGGAAATCTATGGGTAGTTTGGATCACTTTGAGGCATGTCAAAGGTCGTTGTCCAGGGAGGTTCACCAGTTAGCTAGCTTGGGAGTTCATCTTGCGGACTCTAATGAATGAGGAGTAATCGTGCAAAATAGGGCTGAATCATTGCTTGTTGTGGAAGTCAAAGAGAAGCAATACGACGATCCACTGTGGGTACAGGTGAAGGAGGGGATTCATAAACATAAAACTATGGCTTTTACTCTTGGCATGGATGATGGTACACTAAGGTACCAAGGGCGGCTATGTGTTCCAAATGTAGATGGTATCCAGGAAAGAATCATGACCTAGGCTCACACTTCTAGGTATTCTGTGCACCCAGATTCTACAAAGATGTATCATGATCTCAAGGAAGTCTATTGGTGGAATGACATGAAAAAGAATGTGGCGTACTTTGTGGCAAGGTGTCCGAAGTGTCAGCAAGTGAAGGTCGAACATCAACGGCCTGGTGGGTTGGCATAAAATATAGAAATTTCAATGTGGAAATAGGAAATGATTAATATGGATTTTGTGGTAGGGTTACATCGCACTATGCACAAGTCTAACTCAATTTGGGTGATCGTGGATCGACTCACGAAATCAGCACACTTCTTGCCAGTTAAATCTACCGACACAGCGAAACAGTATGTTCATTTGTATATCAAGGAAATAGTCAGGCTGCATGGCACTCCACTTTCTATCATTTACGATTGAGGGGCGTAGTTCACGACTAATTTTTGAGAAGAAAGTTCAACAAGGTTTAGGTACTCGGGTAAATCTTAGTACATCCTTCCATCTACAGACCGACGGGCAAGCAGAGCGGACTATTCAGAAGCTAGAGGACATGTTGTGTGCTTATGTTCTTGACTTCAAGGGTGTCACGACCCAAACCGATGGGCCGTGACGAGCACCCGGTACCTTACTCAACCGAGTACCAACGTAACATATCTTTCTTATAATACTATTATTGGTAACTGGGCCAACGTGGCCATAACTCGTAATGTATAACTATAAGTGGGAAATTAATGTATAAATGAACCATCTTTCTTAAAACATGAATACACATGCGCTGTCAAGGCCTCTGACATACTGTACAAAATGAACCTCTGTCTACAAAGCCTCTAAGAGTATTTGACATCAAATGGGACAGGGTACCGACCTACCCATAAGTCTGTACCAAAATTCTGACAAGAAGATTCATAGACTCGGCCGCACTCCGAATGAGGTGGATTCCTACCTATCTTTCAATTTATGCTAATATCGTCTACTATGAGGGCTCGTCAAACTAATTGTGTATACCTGCAGGCATGAATGCAACATCCTCAATAAAAGGACGTCAGTACAAAAAATGTACCGAGTATGTAAGGCACATAAATAAGTATATAAACGACATGGAAGAAACATGGAGTAAATGACTCAACCTGTAAGTCTGGATAACTCTGTAAATCATGAAATACTTATAGTGTCATGCATAAGCCTATGAATGTCATGTCGTGCATAGGTACATGCGTTCGTAAAATCATCAAGCCTCTGAGGGCATCCCATCATATCATCTCGGCCACTGTGGGCAAATCATCAGCGTATACCAGCTGATCAGGTGGTAGTGCGTATATAATGCCGTAACCTTTTCCCATATCCGATATACATATATATGCGTATATAACGCCATCTGTTCATGGGTCAATGTACATGTATAAATGAATGTAATGCATAAGAAATATGTCAATAAAATCTCTCTGGACGTCATAAGATCATTATACCTTTGATTAATATCATGAAATAAACTTATTCAACTTACGTATTTTTCTGAGACCCATGAGCAGACGATAGAATAATAAGACATATGGAAATTCAAGAACATAGGCACCTCTAATACTTCTATGAATAGAGTCATTTATGGAAGTTGTGCATTTGCTCCTTTAGTTTGTGTCGTATAGATCATGCCAAAAGGAAAAAAGGGATAGCCTTAACATACCTGAGTCGTTTATCATGACAATCCCTCTAACACACGTTAATTGCGACAAAACACGTAATGAGGGATCGAAGTAGGGGAAAATCCGTATGATATTCTTGAGAAAGATTGCACTGTACTCCCTTAGAATCGAAAAATTTCGTTGCTATTATGCTAAGAAGTCTCGTATGAATTTTGTTTCAAGAAAATTCATGTTACTACTATTCAAATTCTTGTATGAATTATTGAAGCACCCTTCCATTTCATTGTAGAGATGCAAGAATCTCTCTTAAGTGATTCTAGAAAGGCTTTTAATCTTGGTTGGTGTAGTCCCCACTAGATTAGAATGACTTGGCCACAAAATCATCAAAATGAGCCACCTATTTTAATGACTAAGTGTCATTCCTTGGTCTTTAAATCAAGACCCCTTGGCTTCCACGTTAGGAGATGGTGTCCCCCTTAAACCTTATCTATAATTTCTTAATTACAAGTTAATCTCCCACTTAATAATTCATAATTACTCAATTATCCATATAATCAAGAATTATCTCAAATTACTGAAAATACTACTCATTTTTAACATACCTTATACATCTTACTATCATGGTCATGTAGTACCTTGTATGACATTATTCCATAAATACCGGGTATTATAGCTCAGACCGTATTTTATCCCAAATTTTCAAACTTCGATGAAACTTATTTTCTTTGATTCACTTACCTTCTCACTTTCACGAATTTACTTATCACTGGTTTGAAATATCATAATGCTTAAAATCCCAAAATAATCTCATTCTTGAACTTATGTCGATTAACTTACGACGAAACTTTAACGTACGAAAATACGGGATGTAACATCTCATTTCCGAGCTTTCATCAATTTACTTATGGTGTACTTTCACGTACGAAAACATGGGGTGTAACATCATTCTCCCCTTTGGAACATTTGTCCTCGAATATTGACTGATGCACTTATCATTTTCATAACTTATGTCTTCCGAATACTTTAGTACTCTTCTTTCCTTCTAGGCAACTGTTCTATGAATAAATCAAAAGGCCAGGGCATTCCCCCCTTTAGGCCTCCTTTTCACGCCATGACTTGTAGTAGGAATTCTTCCAATCTCGCAATTGTTGCTACCTTCTATCATGCAGCCCGAACGACACTGACCTTGTAAGTGCGCTTATGCGACTCTTCTTTCCTTTTTCCTCCAGCTTTTAGACAATCTCTAGGCCTCACTTTGCAAACATATACAGAGCTTGATAAAATGTCCCTCTGGGCATCTATAGGTATACTGAAGTTCTTCACTCAGTACTTTGTCGAACTTACGAATATTGCTATACCTTATTTCATAGATTCGTTTATCCATCCATATGACTTTACTGAATATATGTAGGTCATATTATACCATATCTCTTACTTCGATTTATCGTTACTGAGGTCTGCTACCAAACTCCAGGTTACTCTCATTGCTTATCCTTAAGATCGATGGCCTAATCTCATCTCATACTTTGTAACTTTTATCCATCCATTATTGATTTACCTCAATATTGATCTACAATCTACCATTGATAACTTGAAACTTATTAAATAATCACTAGGGCTGACGTCTCATCGGGGAACATCGGAAATGATTAGACTGATCGACCTGGGGGCGATACTGATCACGCTCAACTATGTCTTGTAGAAGACTAAGCGGGCGTTGCAAATATAATCCGG
>ML316327.1:0-15310 GCA_005239505.1 Nicotiana paniculata | reverse complement strand
CGAAAATTCCCTTGTAATTGTGTTTTAGGAGTCTATTTATAGGTTTAGGGTGAACCCTAACCGATTAGGAGACTTTTATTTCAACCGGGAAACATTTAACTCGTCAAAACACGGACTTGGGCGAAACTGGGGACCCCGGGTGTTTGGGCTCTAACGCCCCCCTAACGCCAGGGGGGCCTGGCGTTAGTGCCCTAACGCCCCCCTAATTCCAGGGGTGCCAGGCTTTAGGGGGCAAACGCCCGGCTATCGCNTCCATCTCCACTTCACCTACACATGAAATAAACTCCATTAAGCACATAACAAGTGTATTTTTATCATTAATGCGCATAAAATGTAAGGTATATCACATGTTAAACTATGCAATTTAGTCTCGCATCAGTGGGCATTACCAACATAGATGATTGCATTGCCCAAGCTCGGGAGCTAGAGTTATCTTCTCGCCAAAATCTTCCTATTCAGCCCGATGCGAATGAATCTTCGATTACTAGTTCCGAGTACTTGGGAACCGAAGGGGAGACTGAAGAAGATGAAGATCCTGAACCGCTAGTGAATCCACCTTCCTCTATCAAGGAAAGTATAGATTCATTTCTCATGTTAAGTTCTGGCGGCAACGATGTATAAATTTTTTTTTTTTTTTTGTATTTTGTAATTGTGCCAAATCTCTTACCGAGTTTGGATAAATAAATAATGAATTTTTTGCTTACGTTTTGGGCAAAAAATATTCCCTTTGTGTTTAGTTGGTTAAAACTTCAGGTATATTTTCATCCGATAGCTTTTGATTTCGGGCATAAACCCTTCCGGAATCTACCCTTTACTATGAGGGTTTCAAAAGAGAGGATTCCTTATGTTTACGGTGCTCTTGAACAGGATGTCTCATGTTCATTTTGCCACAAGCATTTGAAGTATTAATTAACTTTCAAACGATCAAATTAACTCATCATTTGGACAATAAATAAGATAAAAATAAAAGGACTTTATTTTATTCCTTATATATTTAAAAGTACATAAGCATTCGTTTGTTAAAGTAAACAAAATTGCCAATACATGTGGCTAACTTGTACAACTTATTTCTACGGGGTTGATCGTGCAGTCCCCGGTCCTGATGAAACGTTGATCCCGGTTTTAACAGTCCCAGTTCTTGTGGCGCTCTTGGTGTCGTATCAGATATTACCCCCCCCCCCCCCCCCCCCCCCCAACAGCGTTTGAATAAGAATGCAGATTCAAACGCTGGAATTCTTGCTTCATCGATGGAAACAACTTGTGAAGGGTTAAGTAATATTTTCTAGTGATGGAAGGCAGAGCTTACTATTGTACCAAAGATTACTTAACCATCCACATAGCTATTTTACCATCGATGTGATAGTCTTCGTGCCTTGATATCTAAAGGTATTTCCTTTATTGATGACGCTCCCTTCGTAGTATGATTTTTGTGGTACCCTCGTTAAAAACCTTGCCAGAAAAACCCGATTGGGACAAAAACTGGACGAAGGGAAAAAGAGTGCAACACATACTTTTAGTATTGATAAGATCTATCAATAGTAATATCTTTGAGGTGAATCACGTTCCAATTGCTGGGAAATTTGACTCTATCTTGATTTTCCAACTCGTACGACCCTTTATCAGTGATAGTCGAAACCTGGTAAAGGCCTTCCCATGTTGGTCCCAGCTTCCCGGTGTTGACTTACATAGTGCTCTGAGACACCATGCTCAAAATCAAGTCTCCTACCTTGAAGTAATGTAGATTGGCCATGTGATTGTAATATCTTTCCATCATTTGCTTTTGAGACACGATCCTCATGTATGCCAAGTCCCTGTGCTCCTCGAGCAAGTTCAGTTTCACCATCAATGCTACATTATTTGCTTTTTCATTTATTGGGGAAAATCATATAGTCGGCTCCCCCACTTCTACCGGTATCAGATATTCCGCACCATATACGAGAGCGAAAGGTGTTTCTCCCATGCTCAGCTTTTTCGTTGTCCGATATGACCACAGTACTCCCGGTAGCTCATCGGGCCATTTGCCCTTAGCATCTTCTATCTTTTTCTTCAAGTTTTGAATAATTACATTGTTGGTTGATTTCGCCTAACCGATAGCACTGGGATGGAATGGTGAAGATGTAATTCTCTTGATTTTCAATCCTTCCAAAAATTTGGTGACTTTTTAGTCTATGAATTCGGCCCATTGTCACAAGAAATTTCCTTCAGTATTTCGAATCGGCAGGTTATGTGGTCCTATATGAAGTCCATCACTTTGCATTCACTAATATTTTAGTAAGGACATACTTCAACCCATTTAGTAAAGTAGTCAGTTAAAACTAAAAGAAATCTTACCTTTTTGGGACTCGGTGATAGAGGACCAACTATGTTCATCCCCTATTTCATGAATGGCTATGGGGACATCACCGAATGCAGGAATTCTGCTGGTTGGTGTACCAACTATGCATAGTGTTGAAACTTGTCATACTTCTAAATGAACGTCTTTGCATCATGTTCCATCTGAGGCCAATAGTAACCTGTCCTGATCAACTTTAGAACTAACGAATCTGCACCAAAATGATTCTCGTAGACTCCTTCATGGACTTCCATCATCGGGTACTCTGCCTCCGAGGCCCCCAGACACCGGGCCAATGGTCCTTGGTATGATCTTCTGTATAATTGCCCATCTACGAGGAAGTAATGAGTTGTTTTGTTTTGTAATGCCCAGCACGCCTTCGGGTCTTCGGGTAACTTTCGATGCTGAAGGTACTTGACGAACTCATTCCTCCACTCCCAAACTAAGTTGGTTGAATTGACCTCACATTAACCATCCACATCCAATACCGAGTGCAGAAGTTGAACAACCGGTGTTAGATCCTTTCATCTCCGTGGACGACCTCAAATTAGCCAATGTATCTGCTTCCATATTTTCTTCCTTTGGAATGTGTATGATTGACCATTCCCGGAAATGTGCAAGTAATGTTTGAACCTTGTTCAAATATTGTTGCATGCCTCTTCCTTTGCATCAAAAATCCCATACATTTGGTTTACTACCAGCTGGGAGTCGTATTTTACTTCGATGACCTCGAAGCCTATTCCCTGAGCTAATTCAAGTCCTGCAACCTAAGCCTCGTACTCGGCTTCATTGTTAGTTGACAGAACAGTTTTAATGTCCTACCTCAGGGTTTCTCCCAAGGGAGTGACTAGAACTATTCCGAGACCAGACCCATTTACATTGAAATCTCCACCCATAAATAAGGTCAAAACTCCCGATGTCATTTCCGACACCAGCACTCATTCCTTAGCAACCAAGGGCATTAACCTGGGACTAAAATTGGCCACGAAGTCGGCCAAAAATTGCAACTTGATGGTAGTCCTGCTTTGTACTTAATGTCGAACTCACTAGTTTTGACTGCCCATTTAGACAAACAGTCTGACAATTCAGGCTTATGGTTGTCACAACGCTATCGGGTGGAATTGAAAATAAGGCATGAGCATTCGCGAGTCAACTATAAGATCCAAGGCCAACTTTTCGAGGTGTGGGTAACCGGTTTCCTCTCTCGACAATATCTTACTAACAAAATAAATGGGAAATCGCATACCTTCTTCCTCTCGGACCAAAACAACACTTACCGCTACCTCTGAGACCGCTAGATATATCAATAATTATTCGCATTCCCTTGGTTTTGACAGTAACGGGGGGCTTGATAGGTAACTTTTTAGGTCCATCAATTCTTGTTGTCATTCCGGAGTCCACACAAAATCATTCTTCTTTTTTAGCAATGAAAAGAAATGATGGAACTTCTCTAAGGATCTCGAGATCAATCTGCTCAGAGTTGTTAACCTTTTGGTCAGCCTCTGTACTTCTTTCACGTTTTCCAATTGGCTCGGAATGTTCTCGATATATTTTATTTTGTTGGGATTTACTTTGATCCCTCTCTACGAGACCAGGAACCCCAAGAACTTACTAGAACCGACGCTGAACGCATATTTTTTTGGGTTGAGTTTCATTTTATGCTTCCTTATGACGTTGAAAGTCTCTGGGAGGTGTTTCACATTATCTCTTGAATTCAAAGAAATGACTAACATGTCATCAATATATACCTCCATTTTTTTGCCTATCTGATCTTCAAACATTTTGTTAACGAGCCTCTAATAAGTGGACCAAATGGAATCACATTATAGCAATATGTGCCAAAGTTTGTTATGAAAGAATTTTTTTTCCTGATCCTCCAGGTTCATCTTGATTTGATTGTACCCGGAGTAAGCATCGAGGAAACTCATTAACTCGTACACGGCAACATCAATCATTTGATCAATATTTGGCAATAGGAACGAGTCTTTATGACACGCCTTATTTAAATCTTTATAATCTACGACATTCTAAACTTGTTATTCTTCTTTAGAACTACAACTATATTGGCTAACCATTCTGGATATTTTACCTCCCGTATGGAAACGATATTGAGTAGTTGGGTTATCTCTTCTTTAACAAACTTGTTCCTGACCTCGACAATCAGACGTTTCTTCTGCCCTACTGGTGGGAAGTCTGGATCTAGGCTTAGCTTGTGCACGACCACCTCTAATGGGAAACCTTTCATATATGAGTGTGACCACGCAAAGAAATTTGCGTTAGCTTTAAGAAAGTTTATAAATTCTAACCTAAGTTTGCGATTGAGTCATGTTCCCAAGTGAAACTTCCTTTCCAAAAATTCATCAAACAGGGCCACTTGCTCGAGTTCTTCCGCAGTTGATTTGGTTGCATTCGTCTCCTTCAGAACTTGAAAATATCTCGCCACCTGGTGGGATTTCGACGACTCCTCGCCTTTATCATCCTCATTCGGAAAGGGATAAGGCATCGATCCCTATAATTTATATTTGTTAGAATCTTTCTCCTTGATGCTAGAAATAATTATCGCATTTATTTCCCTTTTTGCCGGATGGTCTCCTCTTATTTGCATGATCCCTTCCGACATTGGAAATTTCAATAACTGATGATATGTCGAGGGTACGGCCTTCATTTTGTGTATCCACAGCCTTCTAGGAATTACATTGTAACTCATTTTGCCATCTTCCACTTCGAATAGAGTGGTCTTGATCAACCCTTTGGCGTTTGTGGGCAGCAAAATCTCTCCTCGGGTTATCGCACTTGTCAAGTTGAATCCATCTAAGAGCTTGTCGTCAAAATGATGCTTCTGGTCAGCTTTTCTTGCTGCAGCACTCTCCATTAGATGATGTTGGTTGAGCTGCATGGGTCAACCAAAACACGTTTAATTTTGAAATACAAAACATTGGGAGACATTACCAAAGCGTCATTGTGTGGTATGAGAATTATGTCAACATCTTCCTTCGTGAAGGTGATATCATCTTCTGCGACTTCCTGGAGTCTCCTGTTGTGAGTCACTGATATCTTTATTTTCTCGTCCGCTGAGAAAGTTACATTGTTGACTTCATTCCTTCCGAAAATCATGTTGATAGTCAACCGAGGGGAGCCTTCTACTACCTTCGAAGGTTTGACACTGTCCCGGCTTTGACTATAGTTGTTCTTGGCTTGGTCACTTAAGAATTCCCTGAGATGGCCATTCTTCAACAATGTTTCCACCTCTTCACGTAGATGCCGGCAGTCCCCAGTTCTATGGTCATGAGTCCCATGATATTCACACCACAAATTGGGATCCCTCTGGATAGGATCTGACCGAATTAGCTTCGGGAACCGTACTTATTCGATATTCCTCATCGTCGATACCAACTTTACTAAGTTTATTTTAAAGTTGTAATCTGATAACCTGGGCTTTACGGAGTCTTGGGCTCCTAGTACCTCTTTATCTTGTAACGATCTGTTGTTACAGCCCCGATCAGTTCTTCTATCGGGAGCAAACCTATCCGATGACTGAACTCTTTGTTGTTCCATCTTTCGGTTCTTTCATACGGAAAAAAATGACCTCTAGATGACCACTGATCCGCATCAACGTCGATTTTAACCTTATCCTGGTTTTTGTCTCAATCTCGTCCCATGGTTAATACCGGAAACCCGAGCTGATCGTCTTCTATCCTTATTTTAGACTCATAGCGGTTATGGACATCCGCCCATGTGGTAGCTTGAAACTCAAGCAGGCTTTCATTAGCTTTTGGGGGGCATCGAAGCTCCATGGATTTAGACCCTTTGTGAATGCTTCTGCCGTCAATCATCTGGTACCGCCGGTAGAAACATCCTCTCTTTCTGGAACCGGATTACGAATCCTCGCAGCAGTTCAGACTTGCCTTATGCAATCCTGAATATGTATGTTGTTCTGGCCTGAACCTTCCTTGCTCCGGCATGGGTCTTAATAAACGAATTTGCAAGCAACTCAAAAGAGTCAATTGAATGTTCGGGTAAAAAGGAATACCATGTCAGGGGCCCCTTTATGAGGGTTTCACCAAACTTCTTCAGCAAGACCGACTCGATCTCATGTTGAGCCAAATCGTTCCCTTTTCACAGTCGTGGTGTAGGTTGTGATGTGCTTCTATGGATCTGAAGTTCCATCGTATTTTGGTATGTCCGCCATCTCTAACCTCTTCGGAATTAACTCTGGTGCGGGTGCTCGGCTTAAAAAGCAATTGCATGTATTTTCTCGACTCTAGGTCTTTCAGAGTTGTTGGTGCGCCCAGAATTGATCCTTTTGAGCGTGAAACTCCTTCGCATTTTGATCAATTCATTCGTTCATTTCCCTCATAAACATCATGAGATGGTTTTGAAGGGGTCATTCCCGTTGTCATTCCCAGATCCGCTACCGGTCCCTTCGGTACCGTCAAAGCTGACTTCACCCCTTGGGGTGTTATAATCAACCCTCTGAGCCATTTGATTTGCAGGAACACTGGGAGGAATTGGGCCCCTTCCGTTTGTATTATTGGAGGATCCTGACAATACTTGTTTTAACTCCGTCATTACCCAATCATGCCTTGAGAGGTGACTCATGATCGCTTTTTAATGTTTTCTTAAGATTTTTACCGTTTCCACAACATGTTCCTCTTCTACATCATCGGGAGTTGGCTCCCGCACATGCTGAGGGTACTGTCCTTCACAGACCGAGGTTGTTTCGTCCCCTTCGTGTTGACATGTTGAGGCAAATCTTCGCGTTCCTCAACTTTGTGTGTGACGTTGACATCATTAGCTTCCATATCTGATTTCTCAGTAAGGAAAAAAATCAAACAAGTTAGTAATAAACGAATGAATCAAAGTAATTACTCAGCTATCTATGACCCGCAGTGGGCACCAAACTGTTTAACCGTAAAATGGTATAGTTGAATTTGTTACGTAGTTAATAGACAAAAGAATTGATTTGATCCAAAAAAATATAAAGAGATAAAATAAATAATAAGAGTAGCAATTGAAATGAACCAGATGACAAGCCTGACTCCGAACACAATGTCTATGAGAGCAAAAATAAAAGTAACGACAAAATGTAAGCAAAGTTATTAAATTGAGAGCAAAAGTAACGAGATAAAGCTTTAGTATGCAAAAAGTACTTTGTGTTCTTACCATGGATATTGAGCCTGCTATTTATAGCTTTACCTAGTGAAACAAGATCCTAGGATCAAGCTACTCTTAAATGATAATAAAAGAGTCATTGATGAACGTGTAACAGTCGGCCATGAATGCAAATACGGTTGCTAATTTAATAATTAATGTTAGAGAATATCCCTCATAGAATGTTATCCTATGGCAAATCCTTGATCTTCTGTTATTGACTATGCTGCCTTCGGGATTTACTCGATGCCGATTGCTTTTGTTATATCTAGTACTAGTTGTTACTTGACTTACCTTTTGCCTATTTTCAATTCCACGTCATGTTATTATTCGACCATTTGCTATAAACCAATTTTACCCCACACGTGTTTCCCAATTAGACTATTAATGTTCTTTAAGAAAGGAAAACTTTATCATATCATTTCTTATAATGAAAAGAAATTACAGAGGTAACTGTATTGTAAAATCCATGTAGAAGTTAATGTGCAATATAATACTCCTGAATGATAAATACCTAAATCGATTACTCAGCCAAATCCGTGATCACTAAAGTTCTCTTGGTCAAGATAGGAAACCTGCAGTATTAGTCACTCACTGCTAGCTGGCCCTTTTCTAAGTAAGGGAAATCTTTACTCTACAAATTGATACACATAATGTTTCCGTGAGAGGCAGCAGAAGACATTAGACACAACATTTGTGGAGCACTTGTCAGCTACAGTGAGCCGTCGTTCATGCAAGATGTACGTGTTGAAACCAATTTGATGAAAGACAAAATCGATTTGCTAATCGGGATCCACCAGTCTTCCTCCCCAACTTTCTAGCTGAAAATAATATTTTAGTAAATTCGGCATGTATCAAGGACTAAAAATCATTAATAACTGATCAATATGCTAAGTTTATATCCTAATGTATGTACCGAAGATCCTTTTCTCATCAGATAATACATGCAACTAGCTTGTGATTTTTGCTTGTAATTCATAAGAAATTAGTATTGTTCACCATGCATGCTTGCTCTACGAATTTAACCCAAGTAAAAGTCCAGGTAATGAGTTGATATGATAGTAATTAATTTCTTCCACACTTTACTTATTGTCTTCAAGTAATTAAAGGACCACATTATAAGCTCTCCCATTCTTTTTCAATCACCTAAAGTTTTGATCTAGTGTTTTGCCTTTAAGTCTCTCTATTCGAGTCACGATTTAACCCTCTATGACCAACTCTAAGACGTGGTTCTAGAACATGATTAATGTATTTAAGAGACTAATACACATGCAATGTCACCGCTTATCTGTGTGTGTGCAGTCCTTGCCAAAGAAGAACACTACTTTCAAATTACTACTACACAGCGTCTACCAGTGACGAACCTGTCCAAAAAGCTACTCCTGGTGGAGGTAAAAAGTCATTATTCTTCCACCTTTTCTCCCCGAGTACAGCTTAAATACATTGTTACGCCAAAGAGGTAACTCTTATTCTAAATGCAATATTTGAAACATTACTAAGAACATATGCAACATAAAAGCAATGAAATACACTGGTCCTTGGGTATACTAAGTTGTGGCTAGTTGATAACAAAATGTCCTTGGGCCTAATAAGTTACAGCTAATTGATTAATAATAGAAATCTTAAAGATTTTATGACATAATCGCTAGAATTAAGCATGACGATGACAAGAAAATAGAACGGAAACCAACCTAGGCCAGGCTGCCTCAATAGAAACTTTACACAACACAACTACTTCACTAAGCAAATCTTGATAACTGATGCAGCACCAATCCGATGAAGAGCCACAACAGAATCACCAGGCGTGCAAAGCCCTTTCTCTGTGGCTGATTTCAAGGAAGCTTGCAAGATCACCTCAGTTGATTCAGCATCAGTCGCTTTTGCAGACCCTTCAGCGAGAAGTGGAATCAAGCCTCTATATATCAAGCTATGCCGAGCTGGAGTCTCATCAGTGATGGACCAATCAAAAGAATCAGTTGTCAAAACAGGCACAACAACGGACACTATTGGAACAGCAGGCCTATATTTGGCAACCAGCTTAGCAGTGGTCCCGCCACGTGTCAAGACAACAATGAGTTTTGCTTTAGCCTTGTTAGCAGCACGGACAGCCGAAGATGCAAGACTCTCAAGTGGGCTCATGGGTAGTGGGGTTGACCTTATCATCTCCTTGAAGATAGCCCCATAATCGAGTGAGGACTCCGCCTCAATACAGATTCGTGCCATGATTTTCACTGCCAGCTCTGGATAAGCCCCAGCTGCACTCTCCCCACTAAGCATAACACAATCAGTACCATCCAGGACCGCATTAGCCACATCAGTCGCCTCGGCTCGAGTAGGCCGTGGAGACTTGATCATTGATTCAAGCATCTGAGTGGCAGTCACTACAGGTTTGCCAACAAGATTACATTTGTATATCATCATTTTCTGGGCCAAGAAAATCTTCTCAACTGGGATTTCCATTCCAAGATCACCTCGAGCAACCATAAAGGAGTCTGTCTCGCGAAGGATTTCATCAAAGTTGACAACTCCCTCTTGATTCTCAACCTTTAACCCAATTCCACAAACAAAAGAATCATTAGATGATATACCAGTTTAGCACTATCTAACTCATATGATTCATTCCACAGGCATTTGCCAACTGTTACTGAACCAACCACCATACCAAGACATTCTAAGCCCCACTCCCAGCAAGCACGCAAGCGCACACAGAAACACGGAACAAATTCAAACACACTTTCCAGCCAAAGAAATTAGGAGAATGGTCAAATGGAAAGATTCTTTTTGAGGGACAGAAAGATAAATTACTATTACGTTGTAGAACTCAACCAAACTGCAAAGAGAACCTTACATACCTTTGACATTAACTGTATGCGCTTTGCGTGTGGCCCAAGAACCTTTCGAACATTGACAAGATCAGAGCCTTTGCGCACAAACGAAAGAGCAATCATATCAATGTCATTGGGAACACCCCATCCCAGGATATCTTCCTTATCCTTCTCCGTAAGAGTTGGGAGATCTACAACTACACCTGGAAGGTTTACATTCTTTCTCTCACCTAAAGTGGCAGTATTCTCGCAGCGACATCTCACTGTTCCAGCAGCTGCATCGCATGACAAAACAGTAAGGGTTATGGTACCATCTGCACACAAGATGGTGTTCCCAGGCTTCAAGTCTACTGCCAACTTCTGGTAGCTCATTGCAATCATCTCTTCGTCTCCTTTTATTGTATAGTCAGTGGTTACAGTGATCTCTTGGCCTTCCCTAAGCAGAATAGGTTTTGCATCCTTCAAAAAACCAGTACGAATTTCTGGTCCCTGCAAAGTTTATGCACAGTTTACTGTTTAAGCAACAAGTCGAAGCTATACCATAGATACTAGTATATGGAGAAAGAGTGAAAGTTTCAACACAGATTTGGTGATATAGCATTAATTCTAATCCACTGCATTAACTATCACGAACTAGAAACAATATAGCAGTTTAATTTAACCTTAATATAAATCAGAATTAATATGACAAAAAGTGAACATAAAATTCAGCCTTTTCTTCTCCTGGTGAGGCTTCTTCTTCCTAAAAATCTCACCAGTATAACAGCCATTAAAATACCCCTTTCTAGCTCTCATAATCATGGTTGAACACCTTACAACCAACCATAACTAGCACCATAAACTCACATCTATTCAACACTAAAAACCAGCCCCAAATTTCAGCCTAAAACACCTCTGTTCTCCCCATGAACCAGCTGAAAAACGTAGCCCGAAACACCCTTGAAACACCAGTACAATTCCATCCATAACTCCATCGTCCAACCACTCAGAAAAAAACAATTGGCGAACAAGGTTGGTCGAGGTCGCCGGAAATTTTTTCATTCGAGGTTCCACCCGTCATCTCTGGTCGCGGTTCATTCTGCACGTAGATCTGAAGTTTCCTTTCTTCTCATGTATTGAAGAATATCTTCATCTATAAAAGATTCATTCTTTTCTTAACCATTGTTTCCATTGTTTTTCTTCCACCGTGTTTCCTTTTGATCTGTATATCATATTTTGGTCATCTACCTTCAGTGATTCATTGTTATGGGTTTGTTTATTTGATTTGACTTTTGAGTGAGTACTGGTCGATGATTAATTATTCATTCCATTTTGGCTCATGAAATTTGGAAAGTTGACCGAATAAATGTTAGTGTAGATGATTTCAATACATTTTGTTAAGTTAATGTCTTATCTGTTGAGTTTGGTATTGAGCTTATTAAAGTGCAAGTTTAATTATTGATGGAATGAATTCAACTGAATCCGCTTCACCAAAAAATAATATTGTGTATATGTATAAATTAGGATTAAAGTTGTGTAAATTTTGTATAAATATTGTATTTGAACCCACTTGACAAGTACTATTTTACGACTAAAGTTATATACTTCTAAGATTGAACCCGCTTGCACAAAATTCTGGGTCCGCTATTGGGTAGTTAACTGGTTTTTTTAACCATTTTGATACCCCTACGTGGTACGTAAGGAGAAGACATAATGCAGTAATACTTAATTCTTTTGTCATCTCCGCAACTTCATATTTTGAACAATGCTTCTTTTCTATTCCCTCTTTTTCTTTTTACGTTTGTGGCTATAGAATTAATTCCTCATATTCCGAGTAATCATTACGCCATTTTATTCCTGTGATATCTAAGAATTCGAGGATTTATATTCGAAAGTTTCTTCTTAAAAGATTCATCGAGTAGTACAAGGTGACTGGAAATGGTGAAAACATAAACTATTGAGATGTATGCTCAAGCAATCCATAAATCAGAACCTTATAAATGAGTCTCAAATAAGAATTATACTCTGAATTGGGTAGGGGCTGCGCGAACGCAGGCCCCCGCTGGCACAAAGTATGACGTAACCACTTGGGCCGACCTTAGGCGGGCACCCCTCCAAAGTGCAATGGAGGTTACCAACCTACGCCATGGGCCTTCTTGATCGCCTATTGACCCCGTCCAGGTAAGTATGTTTCTCAGTTGTCCTTGGCCTTATTTTATAGTATCTCCTTACCACTCTTCTATCTTCTCCACTTAACTATGTGAAAATTGCTTGTTAAACAACCTCATGAACCTCGTAGCATGCTTGACGCGCGATTAATAATGAATAATCGTGACTATGGGTACGATTCCCGTGGCATAGTCATGATACGTAAATCCCAACTCAAGTGCGCGTTTCACGCGACTTGACCACAACTTCAAACAATTAAAATAAACACGTTATGAATTATGCGTACATTTCATGTGGCGTGATGTACTAAGTGCACAAAGTAGCAAGTGCGCAACATCGCCACTTGTTCAAATAAATTCCATAAATACTAAAAGCGGTTAAATAAATAATTAAAAGCGGTATAGAAGCGGTAATGCAGAAAAGGTTTTTGAACATGTAATAAATCAGATAATTTGGCCAATTATTAATAGTTGAGTGACCGTGCTAAAACCACGGAACTCGGGAGTGCCTCACACCTTCTCCCGGGTTAACAGAATTTCTTACCTTTTGTGTTTCACGGACCGTAAAACAGAGTCAATTTCCTCAATTTGGGATTTTAAAATAAACCAGTGACTTGGGACACGATAATAAATATTCCAAGTGGCAATTCTGATTAAATAAATAATCCAATTTCGATTATTGTCACTATAATTGGAAAAACTTCCTATTCTTCAGAAAAAGGAGGTGTGACAGTGAGTATTTCTAATATTCTCCAACATTGTATCACCGCATCCATCTCTGCATTTATGCGACACTCGTGTTGTTCTAAAATATTGCAAAGTACAAATTGGAGAAATAAGTACCGACAAAACCTTCTCCTAATTCTAACATATTCTCATAGTCCCATTATCTAAGAAGATTAGAAACTTAACCTATTCTATTTGGTTCTACTGAAGCCATTAGGTATATTAAATAATACTCTATCCATCCTACTTTATCTGCCCTTATTTACTATAGAGGTCAAATTGACAAATTTTGAAAATCAGTTTCGCACAACTTCCACAAATTAGGAAAAAGGTACTTGCTAAACTAGAAAAAAAAATCTATCAAAGAGCTTTGGTTGCAAATTGTTAAGTGCATTTTGACAACGTGATATCTCTTTCTTTGACAGGTAAAGAGTAAGTTATCTACGCTTCAAATATTTATATGTTGACTTAATGAACCCCATAACCCAGTATTAAGTTCCCACATCGAGAACATAGAACATATAAGGATATGTGTTTGGGTGTGAGATAGAGAAACAATGGACAAATTATAGCAAAAGATGGTGGACAGCAATAGCACATCTAGAGCAAACGTTGAACAAAAGGTTAATACTGCTTATTCATTCACCAAATCTCCTGGAAGCCCTTGCACAACAAAGCTATCAATAGTTACAAGGACTACTGCAAGATGGAGGACTTCTCTTCTAGGGTGATTTCCCTATTGACCAGTTTCACTTACCCTCTTCCAATAAATTAATCTTATTTCACCGTTCTCCCATTTGTAAAGATACTACTAGAGCAAACATCAATTAAGTAATAGAAGCATAAAGAACATGAGAAATTGCAAAAGAAGCCAGGTTGAACGAAAATAATGGATAAACAAAATTACGCTTCACATTCAAACCTTAGTATCAAGCATGACAGCACACAGAATCCGAGTATTGTGCATAGCAATCTTGAGATTGTTCAAGGTCTCCTGATGGTACTCATGTGTACCATGGGAAAAGTTAAACCTGGCAACATTCATCCCGGCACGAAGAAGTTTCTCTATCATTGGCACTGATCGAGAAGCAGGCCCTAAAGTGCACACAATCTTTGTCTTGGGGATACGACCATCATGTGGGAGCTCCTCCAAAATTCCGTTGATATCTATGTTTGACATCTTATTCTATCTATAACAAGATACACTCTTTTTAGGAGCACATACAAGTAGCTAGTGTCTTAATGAAGTAAAGTACTAAAAAAAGAACATAGCTGAACTGCCTTGAACTGTAATTCCAAATTATTAGCAAGCTAAACATGGGTAACAATCTAACAGAGACTAGAAAAAGATGTCATATAATAAGGAACACATACATGTAAAGTAAAAACAAGATAATGATTTTTTACTTGGGTGAGAAAACTCTCTCACAACCAAATACAATAGCAGTGTTATAGAGAAATTAGGAAAATCTTCGCCACAGTTGGTTGAAAATATCCAAAGCCTGTCAATTAACAGGAAAATAGATGACAAATTTTTCGAAACACAGAATAGCTGAGAGGTACACAGAAAATTTGAAGGGACAAAACAAGTGGAAGCCAGTAAAACATGCGGAAGCAAACAAAAAAGGGGGATTCAAGACCAAAATGCTTGAGAATGTGATACTCAAGTCAAAAAAAAACAGGTCATTTGGCAGCCTGGAACCTCAGATGCAATTAAATCAAAGCAGAAGAGTAAACCGACAAGTCTGAGAAGCAGAACGTTACCACAGAATCTAGAGTTCAGTCCTTCCGTTCTCTACACAAATGATTGTGACAACAACTAGCAATTACTCCTACTACCTTAATCTTATCCATACAGAAAGCTCTTAGTAGAGGAAGCGAAAACCGGGGATAGTGGATGGACAGCTGTAAAGGGGTGGCTAACGGGCCGGGCCCGAGCCAAACGGGCTAAGCGGGCCGGGCTAAGCGGGCCTGGGTTATGCGGGCCCGGGCTAAACGGGCCCGGGCCAAACGGGTCATATGTGTGGAACCGGCCCACATGGGCCCGGGCTAAGAGGGCCGAGCCCGCGGGCCTAAACGGGTCCGAGCTATTTTTTTTTAATTTTTTTTATGTAAGGCAATTTTCTTGT